>JAVJIF010014647.1:0-103010 GCA_038442645.1 Agave tequilana
TTTTTTGTGATGTGTTAATCGGCTTATAAGGGATTGATAGGAAAAGATTGTGTGTGTTATCTATTGTGTAGTGGAGTTTGGACTATATAATGGGATTGGTTTCTTTTTTATTTGTTTTTTTGTTTTGTTTTTTTTTTTTTGTGGTGTCTGGTGGACAGTCTTGCAATAACTGTTATTTCCTTACCTGCTTAAGCGGGCTTATGTAATTTCTTTCTGTTAATTGCTGATTTATCCTGTCTTCTTTTCTGAGCCTGCATTTGTATACTTCTTTGATGATTCCTTTAAAGAGGGGGAAAATGTAGGTAAAAGAGAGCAAATTTATCACATGTTAATAATAATTTGGTACTCTTATGCTTTTTTTTTTCCCTGTGAATTTAGATGTCCATCAATCGGTACTTTGTTAGCACCAAGGCGGGGCAGGCTGTCATGCCCCTGCCGTCCTTCGTGCTGGATTTCCTCACACCGAACAATCGTTTTCTGTACAAGGACAAATATTGGGAATGTATTGACCTAAGGAATCTTCATTACATGTTCTACAACTTTAAAGGGCGCTTATAGCATTGCTGGGCGGTGACGTGCTGCAGCCGGTCAGATCCTGCTTCGTGTGGCGATTAGAGATAGAGCACACTATTTTTCTTTGTTTTTTTTTCTCTCGAGCCGACCAGGTCGGCCGACCCTCGTCAGAGATCGCCGAAGCCTTCGGTCTAAAAATTTTCATCTTTTTCTCCTTTTTATTTTGATTTTATTTCCTTTGTTTGATCTATTTTGCAACGTATCTAGTTTGTGATTCCCTTGAGATGAGATATCTAGTCTTAAATCTCTCATCAAAATTTGTTTTTTTCCATTTAATTTGAGAAATTAGGATCGAAGTAATGGAAGAATATGAAAACCTAAATACAAATTACGATTCAGTTCTGATGAAATTGTGTTTTTTTTTTGTTGGTGTAAGTTGAATCAAATGGCTGTTGGAAGAGGAATCAACTAGCTCTCCAGAAAAAAATTTAGTTTTCTGCCTTCAGTGAGTATTTCGGCATTTTTTCTTTTGTTTCTCTTTATTTCTGTGGGGACTGTTTTTATTTATCCTTTGGATTTCAAAGTTCCACTCTTTTAACAAGACTTCAGATGTTGTTATTGAAAATTAAGGTGTTTCATGCTTTTCCTCTTGAATAGAACAGCTCTTTAGCATTTGAACTGTACTCTGAAGATAGTGTAGTCTTTTATATTTTTAATCCTTTGGTTGATGCGATGATTCGTTCGATTGATAAGAGTGTTCCTTCTATTGATTATATTGTCATTTTCTAGTTGTAGCTTCCGTATTCTTTTATAATTTTTTTTTTCAGATATTATAATTTGTTTATTGCCTAAGGGTCTTGCTGACGAAGAAATTTGTTTATTCATTGACGGAGAAATTTGTTTTTTTTTCCAGATATTATCATTAAAATTATCATTTATAATACTGATTATATTGCCATTTGTTTATTCGTTGATTTATTGAGTGCATAAAAATAATTATTTGATGAAGATGTTTAGAGGCACAATTTAAATTTTTACCAAGTTATTGAATTTTCTAGGATCGGCCCCAGTGGCGGAGCCAGGAGGTGGCACAGGGTGGCACGTGCCCCCCAGGCCCGCAAGAAAAAAAAACCCCTACTATTATTAACCCAGCCAATAAATATCTTGGAAGAAGCTGAGAGCTGAAGCCTAACAGCCTCTCCTATTTTTTGCTCTCGCCGCTCGTTCTCGCTTGAAAATTGAAATCCAGGCTCCAGGGCTAGGGTTTCTGATCTCGCTCGTGGCTTTTGCACTGGTCGAAGACTTGAAATTCTTCCCCAAATCTCCAATTAAGGTAAAAATTTCCATTATCTCAATTTGTTCTTTTTATGCCTTTTGAGGTCTAAGTCTGATTCTTGATTATCAAGGGAATTTGGGAGATCTTGTTTCAGATCCTTGGACTTCTAGTCTTCTCAAAACACTTCCAAATTTTCAATCAAGTAAAAAAAAAAAAATACTTCCAATCATCGCCCTCGGCTCGCCCCCTCTCACCGTCACCGCCCTCGCTCTCACCGCCGGCTGCGCAAGCTCCATCATCGCAATCACCTCCTTCAGATGCTTCATCAACTTCAACTCTTAGATGCCATTTAATTACATCAATAAAAAATTATAAACTCCGCCGCTGTCAGCCATGGAAGTCATCAAACTTGATGAGTTAATTTCAATTTCAAATTGTGTTCACAAGAGTTAAGACTGCAAGCCACAGGCCCACAACAGCAATTTTGCTTCCAATTTCATCCCAAATATCAAATGCCATTTCTCAATCAGCACTAAATCCCAAGTGTTTTCCTTCTTTTTTATTTCTAGAATCTAGGATGAAGCTTTAATGCTTTGGATGCTTGTGTATAATTATTGTATACTTGTATTGGCAATTGGGGATTCAAGCTGGAATTGAGATGTTGGAATTGGGAATTCATGTGCTTGTGCTGTTGAATTCAGAATTCATGCGTCTGTGAACTTATTTGATTGAAAATTTATCTGTGCAATTTGATATGGTGATTAAATAAATCATAAGTGTCTGCGCAATTTGAAAACTGATATTGCATTGCATACTTTATTTGCAGAGGGATCTCCTTTTAGGAGGCGGAGAAGAGTCTACCATTCATAGACACAGTTTACAGTAAGTACCATGCTCTAATTGCAGTGTTTTTTATTTCTTGAAGTTAATTAATTAATTATCAATAGTAAATTTCATATTTTCATTATGCTTATGTTTGGATTATAAGATAACACCATGAAATTGAGAACACATATGATATGTTTGTAGGAATGGACAAATTTCTTATAAGAAAATCAAAACCAAATGAAAGTTCAAGTATGGGAGAAAGTGTTAATCAACTTGCGCCAAGTGCCCAAACACTTCAACAATTGACAATGAATCTGAACCTTCGTTAAAACAGAGACGCATTGAGACTACTTTAGAAGAACTTTCAGCGGATCCTGGATTAAGAAAAGTAATATATGATAAAGGCACTTCTCCTAAAGAGAAAGATAGGAAAAGAAGAGCATATATACAGAAAGGTCCTTGTCAGCCTTGTATGGGTAAAGATGACTACCCTCAAACTTTATTTAACAATAAATACCGTCGATTCAATCCAAAATGGTTTGACATGTATCCGAATTGGTTAGAGTATAGTGTCGAAAAAGATGCAACATTTTGTTTATGTTGCTATCTTTTCAAAGGTCAACATGAGCAATATGGTGGAGATGCATTTATTGTTGAACGATTCAGAAACTGGGCTCATGCAACAGCGAAATTGAAAGCTCATGTTGGAGGCCCTAACAGTTCTCACAATCTAGCAGTGGAGAAGTGTGAGAACTTGCTACGACAAGATCAACACATTGATAGTGTAATCTTAAAGACTTCACAACTTGCTCGAGTTCAATATCGGACTCGGTTGAATGCCTCGATCGATTCTATTCGGTATCTTTTGCGGCAAGGATTAGCTTTTCGTGGACATGATGAATCTTGCAATTCTAGAAACCGGGGTAATTTTTTAGAACTTTTGCAAGTTCTTGCAAAGAACTGTGAGGAGATAGAAAAAGTTGTTTTGCAAAATGCTCCAGAGAATCAGAAGATGACATCTCCTGATATTCAGAAGGATATTGTGTGTGCGGCTGCAACAGAGACCAGAAATGCTATTGTAAATGACATAGAGAATGAATATTTTGCCATTTTGGTTGATGAATCCCGAGATGTATCAACAAAGGAGCAGATGGCAGTTGTATTACGTTATGTGGATAAAAAAGGCCATGTGATTGAGCGTTTTCTGGAAATCTTACATGTTTATGACACTAGTGCCACAACCTTAAAGTAAGCAATTGATGTTATGTTTGCTACACATGGATTAAGCATCTCAAAATTACGAGGACAAGGCTATGTGGGGCAAGTAACATGAGAGGTCAATTCAATGGACTCAGAGCTCTTATCTTGAATGAAAACAAATCTGCCTTTTATGTTCATTGTTTTGCATATCAGCTTCAGCTGGCATTAGTAGTTGTTGCTAAAAATAATTCTAAGATGGATGTGGTGTTTACAGTTGTTGCAAATATTTGCAATATTGTTGGGGCTTCTGCCAAACGTCGTGACATTCTCCGGGAAGCACAAGCTAATGAGATTCTGAAAGGACTTGAAAGTGGTGAACTCAGTACTGGGAGAGGTTTGAACCAGGAAATGGGGCTTAAACGTGCTGGTGATACGCGTTGGAGCTCTCATTATTATGCAATGCTAAACTTGATTGTTTTATACACTCCTGTGATTGTAGCTCTTGAGAGTATAGAGAAAACATCATGCGCTGAAAAGAGAGGAGAAGCTGTGTTGATTCTACAAATGATGCGAACTTTTAAGTTTGCATTTTCTATTCATTTGATGAAAATTGTGTTGGGGATCACCAATGAGTTGTCTTTGGCGCTTCAAAGAAAAGATCAAGATATTGTGAACGCCATGGATCTTGTTAAAATAGCCAAACAACGATTTCAGCAAATGAGAGATGATGGATGGGATTCTTTCCTTGAGCTTGTTTCTTCATTCTGTGTCAAACATGATATCGAGGTCCCTAACATGGATGATATGTTTATACCCACAGGGAGATCACGCCGCAATGCTCAGAACTTTACCAACATGTATCATTATCGGTGTGACTTATTTTATGTAGTTATAGATTTGTAGGTTCAAGAGCTAAACAATCCTTTACTGAGGCGAACACTGAGTTACTTCTTTGTGTAGCATGCTTAAATCCTAGTAATTCTTTTGCTGCATTCAATAAGGAGAAGTTACTTCGTCTTGCTGAGTTTTATCCTAATGATTTCTCAACAACTGAGATCATGGCTCTTGATGATCAACTTGATACATTCATTCATGATATGCGATCAAAAAGTAAATTTCTGCAACTAAAAGGGATTGCATGTCTTGCACTGAAGATGGTGGAGAGGAAAAAATGTGGTATATCATTTTGTCTATAAACTTGTGAAGTTTGCATTGATTTTGCCTGTGGCAACTGCAAATGTTGAGAGAGTATTTTTTGCTATGAATATTGTGAAATCTAAACTGCGCAACTGCATGGGAGATCAGTGGACGAATGATTGTTTGGTAACATATATCGAATCTGATGTATTTGATACTGTAACACCCCGTTCCCGGAATACGTACTTAGTTGCGTATTCGTATTTTCAATCGTATTTTTCGATTTACTTCCTGTATTTGTTTTGTATTATGAATTCTTTATATGAACGTTTTGTCTTGGATTTGGATTCGTGGACTCGGAGTCAGCCCTAGTCTGAACCGAGGGCCCGATCCTAGAGTATTGCTCGATTTGGGCATTCCGGTATTCCGATTTGACCGATTTCAGTTTTAAACATCATTTTCCAATATTTTAGATTTTCTATGATTTTCTGGAATTTTCTTGGATTAAATGGTAAATCTTCAAAACCGGTGTCGGCCAGTACCGTTGACCGATTCCCAGATTTTTAATTTACAAACGGTTTGGAATTACCAAAAGGGCCTTTAGACATTATTTCTTAAAATCATATTTCCTATCTAAATTCATTTTCTGGGATTTATCAGATTTTATTGAAAACCCGGCCAATCCGGCATATACCGAGATTGACGGTTGACCTTATGATTTTTATCTTGAAAATGAGATTGAATCTTTGAAAACCGATTTCACCAAAAATCATTTATAATATTTACTATTTTTGAGAATTTTGGGAAGCTTTTCAAGTTACTTTATTTTTGGGACTTTTCCGGAGTTTCGGTTTTTCCCAGATACCGGAATAGTGTCCAGATATTTCCCACTTTTTCTCTCTCCTCGCCAAAACGCGAGCTTCACTTCTGGGATTCTGCATTTAATGCAGAGATCTTTTCCCCATCACCCCATACCGCATTTAATGCACCTCAGATCAAATCCCATCAAGCCATCATGACTTTCGTCCTTTTGTGAAACGCAGCCTTTTGCCTTCCTTGGACGCAACTTTGACTCTCCCGCGTTTGGCACATTTGGCCTAAACGCAATGGTTGTGGGCTGCGTTTTGGGTGGTGAAACGCAATCTCTTTTGGTGTGTCCTTTGATTTGAAAGTGCTACCTTATTATATTCTTTTCCTTACCATTATATAATACTCCTCTCTCTCTCTCTCTCTCTCTTTGATTTTTCTCTTCTCCTTCTTTTGGCAGCCAACAGAGAGCTTTTGGCAGCCATGGCTTTGCCTTGGCTGGCCACTTCCCATCACCTTCACCTTCCATTTTCCCCCACCATTTCTACCACCTACACCACCAACTTCTTCACTTCCTTCTCCACCACCACCTCCTTCATTATAACCACAACAAACCCACCATGCCACCTTCTTCTTCCTCTTTTCCCACCATGAAACACTATGAACCCATCTTCTCCACCGAAACTTCTCCACCCTCTCCACCACCATATGCTCCACCGTAGCCGCCACCAAGTATAACGCCTTCACCTCCACGGCGAGCTCTTTCATCCGAGCCAAACCATCGCCCCCCCGCGGCACCGTTTGTAAAATCTCATTTTGACCACTTGAACTAGACTTGCACCATCACTTTCGTCTCTGGTAAAGACCGGTACCCTCCTTTTGGATTGGGGCCGTGCTCTTCTTCGTCGGCAAGACTCAAGGGCCGGCCACTCCTTTTGGATTGGGGCCGCGTTCTTCTCCGTTGGCAAGACTTGGGGCCGGTACCCTCCTTTTGGATTGGGACCGAACTTCCCTTCGTCGGGCGCAGCAAGGAATCTTGTCGGCGAGTGATTTTCCTCGCCAAGACTTTCCTAACGCGGATCTCACCCCGCGTCTAGGCAATCCCTTAACGCGCTCCGCGCGTTTCTGTATTAACGCGACGCAGAACCCACGTCCGCGTCCGCGTTTCCCTCGCGTCCGCACTTGAACGCAGGTCTCGCGTTAGAGGCATCTATGCGACGCGAATCCCGCGTCTGCTATCCCGCGTCTGCTATTCTTGCAACGCGAACCCCGCGTCTGTGATTCCTGCGTTTGCTAATCCCGCGACGCGACTCTCGCGTCTGTGATTCCCGCGTCTGCTATTCCTGCGACGCGTCTCCCGCGTCTGCAACCCCGCGTCTCACTTTCCAACTCGCGTCTCCCTGTGTCCCTTTCTCTCTCTAGGTTTCTCCCTCTTTCTCTCTCCTCTTCACTTTCTCTCTCCTCACAATTATATATTATTTTATGGCGCGTGCGCGAGTTCCATGGATTCCAGACTTTCGGCTTTCCGGTGATTTAGGCGAGTGTCCTCGCTCTCGCCTCCATTTGGGTTTCCCCGCTTCGTCGGGTCGATATGTATTCCATTTTCTGTATTTTGTATTGGGCTGAGTCCCTGTATTTGTGTATGGCCGAGTGCCAATATCTGGACATGTATTGCTCTGTGACGAATGCTTGTACTAGGGTAGTTTCATCTTTGCACATACCATGCCTGTGATGTATTGTACTGCCTTATACCATACTTGGCTTCCGGACCCCTTCAGCCTCCGGTCACTCACTGTCTCGAAAGAGAGGTGATTGGGACTGGCAGGTCTCTCAGCTCCGCCTGCTTGTTCAGCTCCGCCTGGTTATCATGATCAGCGTTCAGCGCTTTACCACTAGATTCGTCTAGGCGAGTTGCTGCCGGATTTACCGCCCGTACTTCAGTCGAGTCGTCCCGGTAACCTCGCCAGACGCTCCAGTGTTAAATACTGTTTGCTGTCTGTACTTCCAGCTTGCTCAGCTCCGCTTTGTTTGTGCTCAGCTACTATTCTAACCCATGCCATTACTTCATGCCTGACACCTGTCTATACTACTTGTCGTTTTCATATTACTTTTAACACATGTATATCACCTGTCAACTGACTTGTTATCACCTAACACCTGACATGCTACTACTTGGCAAGACCCCTTGTTATGACATGACTTGCCACCGGATTATTATCAATCTCTTGACATGACTGGTTACCTGTCTAATATCATCATCCTGTCATGCTATCACTTGACACCCAGCATGATATACTTGACCTGTGATTATCACATTTACGGGAATCCTGCCTTGTTATCCTGTACTATGTACAGTGACCTGATATCCTGTATCATGATCAGTGACCTGTTATCCTGTATTATATACAGTGACCTGAACTCCTGAATTCCTGATCATGTCCTGTTCCTGTTATTCCCGTAAATTGATAATTAATCTAATAAATCATAAAAGGAACAACTTGCATCGGGTCGGGGGAAACATGCGGCTATCAATATGTGTTCGTGTTTACAGTGGTATTAGGCATGTTGTGCAACTAAAACTTCCGGTCTGACCTGTGGGCCTCCAGGCAACCGAGGGGAGTGCTGGCTCCCTCCTCCTGAATCATGATAAGGGCATACATAAGTCCCTCCTGTTAGCCTTGCGGCAGGTTCCGTCACCTAGCAACGGAACAATCCTGGGCCGTGGTCCCGGGTATGTACGGGACCCACTGTAAACATAGTTCGTTGATACCCCCGCTGGTTTCCAATAACAACCTTGCTTTACTCGGATATGGATCTATGTGTGCTGGGACGCTAGTTCACATAGCTAGATATCAGGGTAAGACGAGTAATAATAAGTGTCAAGATAATAACCGGCTCTTTAAGTTGTAAGTAGAGGTATGTGGAATGGGACGCATACTGAAGCCTGCAGCTTAAACGGCTATGAATCTGTGATATGCCTTACCATATTTGCTTGTCCTGGATTTTACTTCGGATTCCCGGCTTTATGAGTATTATGGTATTAATTGCTCATGCTCTGCTTTATCCCTGGTATCCACCTGCCTCCTGTTTATTTTCTTATCATGCCCTGAGTGCAGTCGGATTGTATGTGCTTAGATTATGGTGACATAAGATAAGGGTATATAGATGAGGGTTTCCTTGTTTGGATTATTCCTTCGACGTACTAGTCTTATGGAGCCGTGATCTGAAACCATACAATCAGATTTGCTCGTCCTCGGCTTTATTTGGTTCTATCTCTATACATGTGCTTACCCTTGCTCGCCACTTGGCATTGTATCACCACTCGCCTGGGGAGTTTCATCTGACTCCCCTGGATTCTCATGTCCAGGTCAAGGAGCTTGGAGCGTGTGGATTCTCCCAGTTGCTGATCAGAGTGGCGCAGCGGTAGCGTGGATCTCCAGCAGACTGTTTAGAGCCACATCCTTCCAGGCCCCCTGTGTGCCTCTCGAGTTTCCTTTAGTAAACTCGTGAGTGCCCTTTTGTACTATTCATCCATGTACATCTGCTTGTAATCTCGCAATTGCGCATGTCAGTGATGTAATATTCATGTAATATTGGATCACCTCTGGTGATAACTTTGTAATTGTACTCATGTGTTGGAATGTATAATGCACCACTTACTTCCGTACTCTGATTTTTGCTTGTACTGATGCTTAGCGTATATACGTGAGGGTATTTCTGACCTGCGTATATACGTCGCAGTGACGTCCCCGTACCCGCAGGATCGGGGCGTTACAGGTTGGTATCAGAGCTTAGGCTCTCACCTCCTCAGTACGTCCAGACGGCAAATTAATGGTAAAGAAATTTGCAACTGGAATGCATGAGTCTTGGTTATACAATCCAACTACAAGTACAAGGTTATCCATTCTCTCTTGATAATCTCATTCTGGAATTCTGAAGTTCTCCCATCCTTTCATACTTCAGTTTCTTGTCATTCTTGGACCAACTCGGACATGAAAAGATGGGGAAATCGTAACGGTTCTGGTTCTTCTTAGGGTAGCCCTAGCGGAGAAAATCTTGATTTGAGACTATTTCTGCAAGATATGATGAGACACGATCAAGTACAGGCGAAGGCCCCGCACCAAGGATCATTGGTTGCACTCCGGGAACAGAAGCCAGGCGACATGTTAGATTTCAGGAAACTACAGCCGGCAATCTTTTCAAGCATGGAGAAGCCCTGGATGCATAGCAGTGGTCAGTAAACCTGATGGATCTTCTAAGTCAACTTGGGTCCCTGACGAGAACTAGGTGAAAATGATCAAGATTCAGTTAGAAGATGTAGCCTGGATGTAGTAGTTGGCGGAAGCAGCGAGACTGGGAAAGCCCATCACTTGGGACTAGTTCTTGAAGAATTTTTATAAGAAGAATCTTCTCTGTAATAACTCAGAAAGAAATGAAGGAACGATTTATCTAATTGCAATAAGAAGATTGAATTGTAAATAAGTACACTGCAAAATTCCTAAGGCAAAGTCGGTCGGTGTTTTACATGGTGGCTGATAAGGAGAACCGAGCAAGCAATATCTTAAGTGAGAAATGAAGATGAAGAGCAGGATGTTTCTTATCCCCAAGCAGCCCAAGGAGTATTCTCAAGTTCTTCAGTCATCATCCGGGAAGTGGAATGGACCCAAAGGAGAAAGATTAGGATGAGTTGCAGATGAAGTTGGTGAAGAGACCCTCATAATTGATGGAAGTAAAGGCTCAGACAGGCCTCTGGACGCCCTACTAGCTAAGCCATCCCTCTAACCCTGCCCACAACATATGACCGGTGGATATTGTCTGGAGCTGGGCATCTACAACACAACCACCAGAAAGGTTATGAATTATGTCATACGCGGGTTCAGAGATTAGTTGAAAGGTGACGGTCTGTTCAAGGAAGCAGAGAACATTACACCGATCAGATCAACCCATCCAGTATCACCGTCGTGAGGGAATCTAGGACCTACTGTTAGAATAACCTCACTTCATCCCCAGCATCCAGCATGGAGTCGTATACAAAGGAGACTAAGAGTTAGGGCACGTGGTAGAAGGAGGCAAGCATGAAATCTGACTGAAGAGGAAGTCAGGATGCTCAAGATGATGGAGTAAGAACAGGAAGGATGCTCAATATCTGAAGGAGGAATCCTTGAAGGACGGACCGTAACCATTGTCCCCATTTTAATATGTCCGGGAGTTGGTAAACTTCTCTATATCATATCCTCCTCATTGCACTATCACCATCAATCCTAGTCCGTCCTATCTCTCTCCCTATTTCATGATTCCTATCTTTCCTATTTTTGCTATTCTGATTTTTATAAACTTTATGCCAACTTAAGATATGCGTAGCTAGAGAGGTAATAGCAGGGCAGATGTAGTCACTCTCATTATGTTCTGGCATTCCTCGACTCTGGTATATCACATTGTCTTATACTGGGCAGATCTTCGGCCTCGCATTATATTCTTGTATTTATGGATACATCATGGGAGACTGGTACATCAAGCAGAATAGTCGTCACTTATATAGTCAGATAGATTGCATCATTTCATGAGGAGTGTCAGTATATAACAGTAATTCAGAATCAGGACTTCTGGCAGACAAAGTTATGATATTTTCTATTACTCTAATAGCGATCATGATTTCTTCGACTATGTTCACGGAACTCGGGTATTCTCAGAGCTGATTTGCAGTCAGATTATTATTTAGAAGACAGTATTCGAGACTCGTTTTGATTCTTGTGATTTCTTGGTCATGTTCTCAGAGCCACGAACTTCTGGTGATCCTTATTGACTTGGCAGAACCTGGGCTCTGCTAGCCTCGCTAAGCGAGGGTCGTGTTCTAGTCATTCGTGAACCTAACCGGGTGTGAGTTTCGCTGCACCCTGGTGCTTAGCATTTAGCGTTGTGTTACGCGCTGGCTTCGTCGCGTGAGCTTCGCCATACGCGAGCCTCGCAAAGCGTTAGCCTCGCCGCACCCTAATGTTTAAACACCTGAGCTGTGTTACGCGATGACCTCATCTAGGCTTGGTTTCATCCGTGGCTAGTCCCTTCGGTGCTTAGCACTCTAGCCCATTCCTCGGATTTCTTCTGCCCAGCGTGCTTTCATGGATCTGCTGAACAGAATTTCATCACTATATCTGGACTATCGCCATGACCTTTGTTAATGGTCCATTCCACCAATCTTGCAGGGCTCAGATATCTTCTTCATGTTTCATCTGCAGACGAGTTATCATTCAGAAGTCAGTATTCAGAATTCTTCACAGTTATTCTATATTCTTGGCTACGTCTTTCAGAATTAGCAACGCCCAGTTTACGGAAATTCTTAATTTGGTCTTCTTGATTTATACTCATCATTATCAAGGTTTTCTTTATCTTGGGTATTCTGGTTTATTCCCGGGGAATTAATATGTATATGGCACCTCAGTATTTCTACTGCAAAAGGACAACATCTTACTATGCAGGGTTTTATATTATAATATGGACTTCAGCACTATGGATTTCATTAGCTTTAGCTCACAGTCTGATCGAAGTATTATTGATTATCTTACCAAGTCAGCTCACTTTATATTGTTCAGAATGGGTTAGTCCTTTGAAGTTCTGGCAGTGTTCTTTTATAAGCAGACATCAGATCAGTATTATTATGACACCGTCAGAGGTTATATGAATGCGGCAGAAGTGCAGAAATGCCTTGAGATAGTTGTTCAGTCTGGGAGGACAACTCATAGTTATTCATATCTTGATTGGCATAATCCTCATCCCTATCTTTTTGTGTTCATTCCACCCCTTATCGAAATTGCGAGGACGCAATTTATTGTAAGGTGGATAGAATGTAACACCCCGTTCCCGGAATACGTACTTAGTTGCGTATTCGTATTTTCAATCGTATTTTTCGATTTACTTCCTGTATTTGTTTTGTATTATGAATTCTTTATATGAACGTTTTGTCTTGGATTTGGATTCGTGGACTCGGAGTCAGCCCTAGTCTGAACCGAGGGCCCGATCCTAGAGTATTGCTCGATTTGGGCATTCCGGTATTCCGATTTGACCGATTTCAGTTTTAAACATCATTTTCTAATATTTTAGATTTTCTATGATTTTCTGGAATTTTCTTGGATTAAATGGTAAATCTTCAAAACCGGTGTCGGCCAGTACCGTTGACCGATTCCCAGATTTTTAATTTACAAACGGTTTGGAATTACCAAAAGGGCCTTTAGACATTATTTCTTAAAATCATATTTCCTATCTAAATTCATTTTCTGGGATTTATCAGATTTTATTGAAAACCCGGCCAATCCGGCATATACCGAGATTGACGGTTGACCTTATGATTTTTATCTTGAAAATGAGATTGAATCTTTGAAAACCGATTTCACCAAAAATCATTTTATAATATTTACTATTTTTGAGAATTTTTTGAAGCTTTTCAAGTTACTTTATTTTTGGGACTTTTCCGGAGTTTCGGTGTTTTCCCAGATACCGGAATAGTGTCCAGATATTTCCCACTTTTTCTCTCTCCTCGCCAAAACGCGAGCTTCACTTCTGGGATTCTGCATTTAATGCAGAGATCTTTTCCCCATCTCCCCATACCGCATTTAATGCACCTCAGATCAAATCCCATCAAGCCATCATGACTTTCGTCCTTTTGTGAAACGCAGCCTTTTGCCTTCCTTGGACGCAGCTTTGACTCTCCCGCGTTTGGCACATTTGGCCTAAATGCAATGGTTGTGGGCTGCGTTTTGGGTGGTGAAACGCAATCTCTTTTGGTGTGTCCTTTGATTTGAAAGTGCTACCTTATTATATTCTTTTCCTTACCATTATATAATACTCCTCTCTCTCTCTCTCTCTCTCTCTCTCTTTGATTTTTCTCTTCTCCTTCTTTTGGCAGCCAACAGAGAGCTTTTGGCAGCCATGGCTTTGCCTTGGCCGGCCACTTCCCCATCACCTTCACCTTCCATTTTCCCCCACCATTTCTACCACCTACACCACCAACTTCTTCACTTCCTTCTCCACCACCACCTCCTCATTATAACCACAACAAACACCACCATGCCACCTTCTTCTTCCTCTTTTCCCACCATGAAACACTATGAACCCATCTTCTCCACCGAAACTTCTCCACCCTCTCCACCACCATATGCTCCACCGTAGCCGCCACCAAGTATAACGCCTTCACCTCCGCGGCGAGCTCTTTCATCCGAGCCAAACCATCGCCCCCCCGCGGCACCGTTTGTAAAATCTCATTTTGACCACTTGAACTAGACTTGCACCATCACTTTCGTCTTTGGTAAAGACCGGTACCCTCCTTTTGGATTGGGGCCGTGCTCTTCTTCGTCGGCAAGACTCAAGGGCCGGCCACTCCTTTTGGATTGGGGCCGCGTTCTTCTCCGTTGGCAAGACTTGGGGCCGGTACCCTCCTTTTGGATTGGGACCGAACTTCCCTTCGTCGGGCGCAGCAAGGAATCTTGTCGGCGAGTGATTTTCCTCGCCAAGACTTTCCTAACGCGGATCTCACCCCGCGTCTAGGCAATCCCTTAACGCGCTCCGCGCGTTTCTGTATTAACGCGACGCAGAACCCACGTCCGCGTCCGCGTTTCCCTCGCGTCCGCACTTGAACGCAGGTCTCGCGTTAGAGGCATCTATGCGACGCGAATCCCGCGTCTGCTATCCCGCGTCTGCTATTCTTGCAACGCGAAACCCGCGTCTGTGATTCCTGCGTTTGCTAATCCCGCGACGCGACTCTCGCGTCTGTGATTCCCGCGTCTGCTATTCCTGCGACGCGTCTCCCGCGTCTGCAACCCCCGCGTCTCACTTTCCAACTCGCGTCTCCCTGTGTCCCTTTCTCTCTCTAGGTTTCTCCCTCTTTCTCTCTCCTCTTCACTTTCTCTCTCCTCACAATTATATATTATTTTATGGCGTGTGCGCGAGTTCCATGGATTCCAGACTTTCGGCTTTCCGGTGATTTAGGCGAGTGTCCTCGCTCTCGCCTCCATTTGGGTTTCCCCGCTTCGTCGGGTCGATATGTATTCCATTTTCTGTATTTTGTATTGGCTGAGTCCCTGTATTTGTGTATGGCCGAGTGCCAATATCTGGACATGTATTGCTCTGTGACGAATGCTTGTACTAGGGTAGTTTCATCTTTGCACATACCATGCCTGTGATGTATTGTACTGCCTTATACCATACTTGGCTTCCGGACCCCTTCAGCCTCCGGTCACTCACTGTCTCGAAAGAGAGGTGATTGGGACTGGCAGGTCTCTCAGCTCCGCCTGCTTGTTCAGCTCCGCCTGGTTATCATGATCAGCGTTCAGCGCTTTACCACTAGATTCGTCTAGGCGAGTTGCTGCCGGATTTACCGCCCGTACTTCAGTCGAGTCGTCCCGGTAACCTCGCCAGACGCTCCAGTGTTAAATACTGTTTGCTGTCTGTACTTCCAGCTTGCTCAGCTCCGCTTTGTTTGTGCTCAGCTACTATTCTACCCCATGCCATTACTTCATGCCTGACACCTGTCTATACTACTTGTCGTTTTCATATTACTTTTAACACATGTATATCACCTGTCAACTGACTTGTTATCACCTAACACCTGACATGCTACTACTTGGCAAGACCCCTTGTTATGACATGACTTGCCACCGGATTATTATCAATCTCTTGACATGACTGGTTACCTGTCTAATATCATCATCCTGTCATGCTATCACTTGACACCCAGCATGATATACTTGACCTGTGATTATCACATTTACGGGAATCCTGCCTTGTTATCCTGTACTATGTACAGTGACCTGATATCCTGTATCATGATCAGTGACCTGTTATCCTGTATTATATACAGTGACCTGAACTCCTGAATTCCTGATCATGTCCTGTTCCTGTTATTCCCGTAAATTGATAATTAATCTAATAAATCATAAAAGGAACAACTTGCATCAGGTCGGGGGAAACATGCGGCTATCAATATGTGTTCGTGTTTACAGTGGTATTAGGCATGTTGTGCAACTAAAACTTCCGGTCTGACCTGTGGGCCTCCAGGCAACCGAGGGGAGTGCTGGCTCCCTCCTCCTGAATCATGATAAGGGCATACATAAGTCCCTCCTGTTAGCCTTGCGGCAGGTTCCGTCACCTAGCAACGGAACAATCCTGGGCCGTGGTCCCGGGTATGTACGGGACCCACTGTAAACATAGTTCGTTGATACCCCCGCTGGTTTCCAATAACAATCTTGCTTTACTCGGATATGGATCTATGTGTGCTGGGACGCTAGTTCACATAGTTAGATATCAGGGTAAGACGAGTAATAATAAGTGTCAAGATAATAACCGGCTCTTTAAGTTGTAAGTAGAGGTATGTGGAATGGGACGCATACTGAAGCCTGCAGCTTAAACGGCTATGAATCTGTGATATGCCTTACCATATTTGCTTGTCCTGGATTTTACTTCGGATTCCCGGCTTTATGAGTATTATGGTATTAATTGCTCATGCTCTGCTTTATCCCTGGTATCCACCTGCCTCCTGTTTATTTTCTTATCATGCCCTGAGTGCAGTCGGATTGTATGTGCTTAGATTATGGTGACATAAGATAAGGGTATATAGATGAGGGTTTCCTTGTTTGGATTATTCCTTCGACGTACTAGTCTTATGGAGCCGTGATCTGAAACCATACAATCAGATTTGCTCGTCCTCGGCTTTATTTGGTTCTATCTCTATACATGTGCTTACCCTTGCTCGCCACTTGGCATTGTATCACCACTCGCCTGGGGAGTTTCATCTGACTCCCCTGGATTCTCATGTCCAGGTCAAGGAGCTTGGAGCGTGTGGATTCTCCCAGTTGCTGATCAGAGTGGCGCAGCGGTAGCGTGGATCTCCAGCAGACTGTTTAGAGCCACATCCTTCCAGGCCCCCTGTGTGCCTCTCGAGTTTCCTTTAGTAAACTCGTGAGTGCCCTTTTGTACTATTCATCCATGTACATCTGCTTGTAATCTCGCAATTGCGCATGTCAGTGATGTAATATTCATGTAATATTGGATCACCTCTGGTGATAACTTTGTAATTGTACTCATGTGTTGGAATGTATAATGCACCACTTACTTCCGTACTCTGATTCTTGCTTGTACTGATGCTTAGCGTATATACGTGAGGGTATTTCTGACCTGCGTATATACGTCGCAGTGACGTCCCCGTACCCGCAGGATCGGGGCGTTACAGATACTATTAGTAATGATGTAATCATGGAACGGTTTCAAAATATGTCAAAGCGTCGAGGCAGTTTGAAAGGTATTGTCGTTAGTTTATTTCACTTTTGTTTTAGGTGATTGGATTTTGTTTTCTTTAATATGTAAGGAGTTTGATTTGCAAGTTATACTTTTGGAGTTGGATGTGCAGTTTCATACTGTAACAATTACTTTTATGCAATAGAATATTGGTTGAGAGATTTCAAGTTTGAGACCCCTCCCTTTCTCCTAGTATTTTAGAAAGAAAATCATTATTATTTAGTATTAAATATCCTTACAATTTTGATATTATTGCATGTTATTTTATGCCCCCCAACTTTGAAATCCTGGCTACGCCACTGATCGACCCTGTGGCAGCGTGGGAGAGCTGCTGCATGATGGGCATAGTTTGGTGAGTTTGCCAATCCTCTATTGCATAGTTAATTTGTGAATTTGTGGGAGTTCTGTTTTTCTTACCTTTTCCAGCCTGTTCTATTTTGCAATTAGCAGTTCAGACTTTGGGCATTTCAATATTTTTTTTCTGTTTAAAGATACATTTAGGGAGTGAAAGAAAAAAAGTAAGTAAACTGATGTGTAGCCAGAACTTCATCTTCTACCTTCACTCAACATAGTGAGACCTACAATCAGACCTCACTAGTACATAATTGGGCTTTCATGTCGCACGTTTGATGTCGGTTTTAGTAACACAACGACGTGAAATAAAGGAGGTGACATTTTTGTAATATGCAAAAAACTTATGACGTTGGCCCTCCAAAGAACCGACGTAAAAACTCAAAAAAAATAAAGGTGGTGACAATTTTGTTATATGTTGAAAAACTTACAACGTCGGCTTTCCAAAGAACCGAGGTAGAAACTCAAATAATAGAGGCGATGGCATTTTTCTAATATGTTGAAAATGCACGATGTCAGTTCTCCAAAGAACCGACGTAGAAACTTAAACCAAAGAACCAGCGTTGGTTCTTCAAAGTCTTTTTTGCAAATAAAAAAGACTTAACACGCCGGTTTTAAAAATGAATCGACTTCTTTTCCCTAAAACACTCAAGTCTTCCTCTCAAATTCCCCCATTCCCCCCCAAAAACAAATTCAAATTTCACGCCCATCGCCTCTCTCCAAAAAAAAACTGAAGAGACGGTTTGAATTCTGAATTTTCTGGCATGTCAGATCAACCAGATTTGATTTAATCCTGCCACATGATCTCCTCTATCATGAAGTCAAGATTTGGATCATTAATTCGCCAGCTATCTTCACTAGTTTCAAAAGAGGGCTCAGAATGCAAAGAGGCATTTTGACCAGGACCATTCGGATTACAAACGACGCTTCAACTTCACGAGCCAGGGCCTACTCAGTCCACTCCACTCTTTTCCCTTAAAGCATGGAGAAAGAGGAAGTAGAGGGGGCATCTGTAGTGATTAAATTCTGGCTCATGCCAGGATCAAGATACGTGTCCCTCGCCATTAGAGTCTATCGAAGAAACCAACGAGAAAAGCCATCCGAGCAACTCCCCGAAGAGCGTCATCAAAGATATTCTCGAGACCACTTCCTCTCGAGGAATCGATTGTCCTAAGGATACTTATCCTCTCGAGAGCGTCACTGCCCGAGGCCGGTTCTTTCATCTTGAGTAAGATAACTTCTGCAACCAACTCCATCGACTCCCACTTACATTTGTGAAGTCTGTTACGCCGTCAGATCATCTCACGATTCACTCATTGCCAACGACTCTCACTTCAGTGCGAACGAAGTAGCAGATATTACTCCCACAATCGAAGGTAGAATCTCCGCCATTACAGAAGAATCGCAACGTCAGATCATGCCGGTATTGAAACCCGCATGACCTGCACTGTCAACAAAACTCCCCGGGTATATAATACACTGGGAGACAATCAAGAAGAGGACCAGAGAATAGAAGAGAGAATCAAGAGAAAATAGTCATCCTCCAGCCATTTTTTGATTATACATTCCGACAATATCAGAGTGTTAGCTATGCTGAATTCACAAATAGTGAATTCTCACTATCATCTCCGTGGTTTTTCTCAAATTGGGTTTTCACATAAAAATCTGTATCTTTGCGATTTTCTTTTTCACTCTCCTAGATCCATATTACAATTTGAAGTGTAGGGGTAAATTCTTTCTGGGAATTTACCCCTACGAAAATCTACTAGCCACGCAGATAGTCCTCAGAGGTATGCTTTGCGAAATTTTTGTCTTGCAATCATTAGTGCAAAGATTTTGTATATCCTTCAAATGTTTATCCAACCATTTGAAATATTCGGTTCAGACCGTATGCATTATTCCAACACACACATTCAAAAATATGCATACAAACGTTTATATATCCCCATCTTTACTTGGCTGACCATCAACAATCATTTTGATTATTCTGCAGACGGTGTTGTAGTTGTCATAAACATTTGGCCTAATGAAGAAGATAGGCTCCTTTCATCTTCTTGCCACTTCTTTTATTCTTATTTATTTATGCTGCTTTCATTCTCATTTCTTTCACACAGAATTCATAGAGCATTCTCTTTCTTACCACCATTAAAGCTACCACCATTAAAGCTTAGGAAATACCTTTACTACCTTTCTAATGTTTGTCAAGCTGGTGAACTTACTATTGCATATTAATTGTTAAGTTGTGGAGCCTAATTATTGCGTTGATGATTTGTCGCCCTGCGCAGAGTCATTACACAGATCGACCTGTGCGGTTAGGTCGCCGTGAGGGTTGGAAGGGGGCAGTCCCGAAACAGAATTACTTTGAGAAGTCTCTCTTGCAGATCCCGAAGCGAGGGCGAAGCATTCCTGGTAAAAAGGTAGGACGAGTTCGGAGTTTTAGGTTGAGGGCAAGGACGAAGTCTCGCTTTGGAGTAGCACCTTGATATCACTCCGGAGGAGCTCTGAAGCATCTAATCGGAGCACTTCGAAGTAATAGTACAAAGTAGCATCTCGGAGATGCATAGCGGAGAAGCGGTCCAGTTTGAAAGCTTTGTGGCCTGTAAAACTTAAGGAATACATCAAAGGCAGTTTGGTGATTTCATAACTTGCAACCATAGTTTTTCCTATAGAAGAAGATGTACCGTCATTAAGGTGATATGTGTGCGCGCTATTGTAAATACAGAGCGACTATAAGGTTCTCTCTTCTTCTCCTATAATCTCTCTTATAATATAGTGGATTTGCGTGCGGCTCCGTTGTTTTCCGCAATTTGGATTTTTCACGTAAAATTTTGGTGTTTTTGATTGTGTATTTGATCAGTGTTCTTTATTCTTCCCATTCGTTTTCTCAACAACTGGAATGAGGCTACGGTTCATGATGGCAGAAGGAAAGATCAGAGTCCAAAGGTTTAATGGTGCGAATTTTGGATTCTAAAAGATGTAGATCGAAGATTACCTGTACCAGAAAGATCTATATCTTCCTCTCGGTGGAAAGCACCATTTTAAATATCGGCCACAGTATATCGACCGAGATACCGGTAATTTAGAGAAAATGATAGATAAGTGTAAAATTTTATCGGATATTATTTTAGACCGACATGGGCTGATATATCGCCACGTGGCCGATATATTAGCCGATATCTGAGATGAAAATATCATATATATCGCCACGTGCGCATTTGAGGAGTTTCTACAAACGCATTTGAGGAGCTTTTACAAAAAGTAAGTATTCCCTATAAGTTTATAATCATAAACTTTAAGTAGTTTCATAAGATTTATATAGGCAATCACATGTATATTCTTCATCTGGTATGATGGCCGATTTGACGTCCGGTATTTAGTACCATATCGCGATATATCACCCGATATCCAATATCAGGTATACAATTTTTCCGACTGGTATATCACTGATATCCGATATTTAAACACTGGTGGAAAGACTTAAAAGCCAAAGGAGATGACAGATGGCGAGTGGGAGGTCCTGGATCAGAAAGCCCTAGGGGCAATCCGATTATCCCTCACATCAACGGTTGCGTTTAACATCTCCAGGGAGAAGACGACCCAAGACTTAATAGCGGCCCTGTTGAAGATGTGTGAGAAACCCTCGGCATCGAACAAGATTTTCTTGATGAAGAAGTTGTTTAACCTGAAGATGATAGACAATGAAAGCATCGCCGAGCATCTCAATGAATTCAACACGTTAATGAGCTAGTTGGAATATATTGGGATCAATTTCGATGATGAGATCAGGGTGTTGGTTCTATTGTCCAGTCTACCAGAGACTTGTGATGGTTTCGTGACGACGATGAGCAATTCGTGTGGGACATAAACCTTGAAGTTTGATAACGCGGTGGTGTTCTTCTCAGCGAAGAGGCGCGCAGGAAGTTATCGGGTGCAGCTGAGACATCAGGGAGTTTCCTAAGTTTCAAAAGGATAGGAAGATCGATGAACAGAGAAAAGAAAAAGAACAACAAATTCAAGTCTTGATTTGAGAGAAATAAATCCAAATTAAGGAGTGTCGGGTGTTAGCAGTGCAATAAGAAGTAGCATTTTCAAAGGGGGTGCAAGCAGAAGGATGGGGTTGGCAAAGGCAAATAGAAGGATTCGATATATGTCAGGGACATTAATGAATTTGTCCTGATTCTCTCCTTGGCTGGTGCCAGCGAATCATGGGTTATTGATTCGGGTTTCTCCTTTCATGCCACTTTTCGTCACAAAATCTTTCAAAATTATATGAAAGAAGATCTTGAAAAGATGTATTTAGGAGGTGATGAATCGTGCAACATCGTTGGTAAGGGTGATGTGACAATCAACCTCTCAAATGGCTCGACGCTGAAATTGAAGGTGTCATGCATGCACCGAAGCTGAAAAGAAATCTGATCTCTATTGGTCAGCCTGTGGATGCTGGGATGAAAACTATCTTCGACAGTGATTTATGTAAGATCACAAAAAGTGCCATGGTCACGTCATAAGGTAAAGGAAAGATACTATCTACATGATATCAGGCTCTATGGCTTCAATTTCAGTTGCATCATCAGATGTGGATGCCGATACGACTTGAGCATACGAGCAAGAAGGGGATGTAGGCTATGCTCTCTAAAGGCAAGCTACAAGGGTTAAAGTCTATCAATTTATATTTTGTGAAGACTGTGTCTACGGAAAGCAGAGGAAAGTTAGTTTCTCGAAGGGAAAATCCCCGCAGAAAGGTTGAAGCTGGTTCATACTGATGTATGGGGTAAGGCTTTCGTTCCATCTCTTGGTGGCTCATTATATTTTGTGACATTTATTGATGATGCAAATAGAAAGGTCTGGATTTACTTCTTGAAGCAAAATCAGACGTGTTTGATGTGTTCAAGAAGTGGTTGATCCAAGTTGAAATGAGACTAGTCTGAAGTTTAAGTGCTTGACGTTAGACAATGGGAGCGAATACTGCAATAGTAGATTCGAGGAGCTATGCGCTAATTGGAGAATTAATAGTGAAGATAGTTTTAGGAAATCCTCATCAATAGGGTAGCCGAGCGCATGAACATGACATTCTGGAGCATGCCAGGAGCATGTACACCCAGGATTGCCCAAGCAGTTTTGGGCAGATGCAGTCAATACGTGGTGTATCTGATCAACAGAGGACTTTCATGCCTCTAAATAGTCAGATTTCGGAGGAAGCATGGACCAGAAAGAGGTAAACCTGAACCATCTGCATATATTTCATTGGATCTCTTATGTGCATGTTGAACTACATCACCCAACAAGCGAGCACGGCTATCAGTTTTGGGATTCAGAGAACCAAAAAATTCTTAGGCATAAGGATGTGGTATTCAATGAGAGAATCGTGTCCAAGGACTTGCTGACGGAGAGTACTCTGAAGCAGCGCAGGAGTGCTGTGTATTCGAAGTTTGTTGAACTTGATGATGCTCATGTAGATAAGATTCAGAGCATTCTGGAAGGGAATGGGAATCCCAAGCAGAGACTTCGATCCCCAAACTGAGATTAGGCAATCGACTAGGCCATCAAAGCCCTAGATTACTCTTCTTTGCACTATCTGTTGCTAAGTGACACTGGTAAACCGAGTATTATGAAGAAGCCTTATAGGTGGAAGCCACGAGCTTGCTATGAATGATGGATAATCTCTTATGAAAAACCAAACATTAGATTTGGTTGAGCTACCCGAAGATAAGAAAGCCCCACATAACAAAATGAGTTTTGGTTAAGGAGAGGAAATGACGACACCAAGAGGTACAAAGCGAGATTGGTTATGAAGGGATTTCAATAGCTAGAAGGTATTAATTCTATCAAGATTTGTCTCCTGTTGTGAAGTAAATCACTATTAGATTTGTTTTGAGCATTGTGGCAGTAGATTTACATCTAGAGCACCTGGATGCTAAATTGCATTTCTCCAGAGTGATTTGGAGGACACATTTGATGCAGCCACATGGATATATCATGTTGGATAAAGAGCATTTAGTTTGCATGCTCGAGAAAAGTCTATTGCTTGAAAACTCTTAGGCAGTGCTATTTGAAGTTCGACAGGTTTATGGTTAGTAGTGGATATACGAGACTGCAAACGGATTGCTATTGCTATTTAAAGCATTTTGAGAATTCTTACGTCATACTACTTTTGTATGTAGATGATATGCTTGTTCCTGGTTCAACCATGAAGGATAATGTGAATCTCAAAGCTCAGTCGGTGAGGGAATTCTCTATGAAGGACTTGGACCTTTGAAGAAGATGCTTGGAATAAAGTCAGCAGAAAGAGAGAAAGAAGACTGTTGAAGCTATCATAAGCAGAGACATTGAGAAGGTACTGAGAAGGTTTAACATGGTGGATGCTAAACCTGTAAACGTCTCGCTTGGGAGGTCACTTTAAGCTCTCAAAAGCACAAGAACCCAAACTGATGAGAATCTCTCTATGTCGAAGGTATCATATGCGTCGACAATGAGCAACTTGATGTATGCAATAGTCTATATGAGGCCAAATATTGCTCAAGTAGTGGGAGTTATCCGCAAATACATGAGCAATCTCGGGCAAAAGCAATGGAGAGCAATTAAGTACACTTGAGATATCTGAAAGGAAGTTCAGATATGGCTGTGTTATGAAGGCATAAACATTCATCTGCACAAATATGTTTATTTTGACTTTTGGTAGATAGTCGGAAGAGTACCACCGGTACATAAGATAATTGGGTAGTGGAGCAGTAAGCTGGATGTTGAGTTTGCAAAAGATAGTTGTCATGTCTACGACAGATGCTGAATATGTTGTAGTGACAAAAGTTTGCAAGGAGTTGATATGGCTGAAGAATTTTATGAAAGAGCTTGACAAGGAATACAAGAGCCCTTCACTGCACAGTGATAGCCAGAGTACTCTTGATCTTGCCAATAATCCAGCCTATCATGACAAAATCAAGCACATTGATGCACAATACCACTTTATTCACAAACTTTTGAAAAATGGTGTTGTCACTTGAGAAGATATACACAAGTCAGAATCCTGCAGATAATTGAATAAGGTGATCACAGTGGAGAAGCTGATAACCTGTTTATCTTCTGTGGGTCTTCAAAGCTGAGGATCCAGAGTTGAGTATCATCAAATTCACTACGAGTTGAGAGTTTGGAGCCTGAGAGAGAGATGGAGTCCCATTGTTGTGTCAGAAATCAGTCTCCAAGTGGGAGATTGTTATGTTATGGAGCCTAATTATTGCCTTAATGATTGTTACCCTACGCAGAGTCATTACGTGGATCGACCTGCGCGATAGGTTCTGTGGGGATTGGAAGGGGATTGGAAGCCTCTCCCGAGGGCTCGGGGGCGGAGCCCTTGAAAGAAAATTACTTTGAAAAGTCCCTCTTATAGATTCTGTAGTGAGGGCAAATCACTCCAGGTAAAGAGGCTGGGCGAGCTCGGAGTTTCAGGTTGAGGGCATTGTCAGAGTCTCGCTTCGGAGTAGCAGCCTGGTAGCGCTTCGGAGGAGCACTCCAAAGCATCTAAGAGGGACTATGAGGATGTCTTTGGTGTTCTTGTTATAGATATTATTACTGACCAGACTCAATATTCTTGTTATCCTGTATTCCCGTTATGCACACGGTCATGCTGGTGTCCGGCACATGGTGTGTGGAACAAAGTGCCACACGGAACAAAGTGCCACACCGTATACATGGTGAGGGCCACCTCTAGCATCCCACATCACGGGGTATTGACATGATGAAGGCATCCTCAACGCACTTATTATTCAGACGTAGTACATGATACATTTAATAATCCAACATTGGTAACGTCAGAAACACTTGTTATTTGGTCACTCTCTCGTTCGGATAATGGTACTCATATGCCATTTCCGGATGGGTTCGGCCGGAGTGCGGGCTCCGGTATAAACTGCCAGTGGTATGGGACACTAGAAGAGATTGATTAAAATACTAGGCGGTACTGATTGTTGTTATTGTATAAATAACATGACTTTACCGATGCATGTATGTTACTGTTCTGTTATGTTATCATTTCTGATATTCTATCCACTATTATGACACCTCTATAAGTTGTTACACTTCCTAGTACTTATTACTCTTCATGTGGTGACACTATTTATATGCACACATAACCTGCATTTCATATATATACCCTGTTGTATTTTCCTTATAGATATTGTGACTATATATTCACATCACTGTAGTATGTTTATGCTCCATACATCATATCTACATATTCATATTCATCATGACACCTTTATACTGCAGTTATTATTAGGTGAAACAAGAATGGTAAAGTAAATAAAACTTGCTACATATGATTTATACACTGATGTAATCATGAACACCTAATACGGTATCGTAATACGCATATGAAGAATAATATTTAAATGGTTTAACTTTATTGCCGGTAGTAACATAAACCCTTATGATGACTTACCTATTATTTTGATAGCACAGTCTGAACATATAAACTGAAAATAATGATATGATAATGACACTATTAGAACGTGCTATGTATTGATACTATTAAAATATAATGCATATATATTACTTCCATTGTTATTATTATTATTTTATATCACCGGTAATTAAATTTTATTAGATATTATTATCGCGATTGTGTTGCTATATTATATATATTATTACTGCTTCTTTCATTTTACCACTCACTAGGTCACTTTCTGATGACCTTGGGTTTGCGTGCCCAGGTTGGAGGCCCGAGATATCACTGTACTAGATATTTCTCGAGATTATTTTGAGATCGTACTCTTTCTGATTCATAGGTATTTTTATTGTTTGTTTCCATTTCCTTATTTATCCCTGTTTTTATCTTTATTATGATCGCTGACCCTTTGCAGGTATTCTTGTACATATTTAATGCTGGATTATTGTATGTATAGTGTATATTCCCTGTACTAAGGCTTAGCGCACGTACGTGAGGGTATTTCCGCCCTGCGTATGTACGTCACCTAGCATCTCCGTATTCGTAGGATCGGGGCATTACACTTGTGTTTTTCATTCGTTTACACTTGTTATTCATTGCTAGCATCATTGTTACTTGTTGGTTTTCACTCTCTTAATCAAGAAGGCAATTGAGCCCCTCAATTCATTGTCTATAAGAATATATAGAAATTCTAGAGGCCTTTAAAAGGAATCCGACTTCACTTAGTTTGAGTTGACCGTTTGCATCATTCCTTTTATAATTTGTTATATTTCCGCATTATTGACCATTATATTAGCACAACATTTATTAACCCCCCTCTAGGTATACTTTCACCTAGTTTTTCTTATACAGAGAACTTATATTACCCACGGGTAATCACATAAACAAGATAGCCTCGCCGCCTCAAAAGGCCGTAGCTGTCATATCAAATGACAGAAAGAGGGTAAAATCCCTACAGCGAGGCTATTCTAGCCTGACTAAATAATAGCTTCGCGTAGGCTAAAATTCAACCTCGTGTTGGCCTCGCCTAAGGCTAGTTCCGCATGGAACTTCAATCCCATAGGTGACTAAGCTTCTCATGAAGTGCCAGTCTCGCTTGAACCAGAGAAGGCTAGCTCGCATGAAGCTTTTTCATACCTCCACGGAGAGCTTATCTTTTTGCTTCGCATGAAGCTCTATATAGCTCTGCAGAGAGCTCATTCTTTTTAGCTTTAGTTCTAAATTAAGTCTAATTGATTTTCCTGACCCAAACAATGTCAAAATTTGGGTCGAGAGTTCAAAACATTTCGAAATTCATACCATTCTATTATGAATTTATGAAAAACTTTGAGGGAGGTTTTGCTGACACTTTAAAAAGATGAACTCCCAGACAGTACTTCAACCGGTTTGAACGATGTCTAACTTGTCAACATTTACAAAAGATAAGATGTAGACAAGCTGGTGACCAGTCTGTGTCCATCCTCGAGGGACAAAACAGTGACTTGGACCCTACTGATCCAGTGAAGCAGACAGTAGGCTAGATGATGCCTAGGAGGTTACGTTAGCTTTACACTTTGCCTCGTTTGAACCTAAAAGGATTAGTTTCTTTTATAGCTCCATAGAGAGCTCATCTCTAGCTTTGCATAAATCTTCTCATGGCTCGGCAGAGAGCTCACTATTAGCCTTACATGACGCTTTCCATAAGCTCTGCAATGAGCTAAATTTTTAGCTTCACATGAACTTTCCCTTAGCTTCGCATGAAGCTCATTTCTAGTTTCACCTGAAGCTCTTTTGACAGCTTCGCTTGAAGTTTTGCTTAGCTCTGCTGAGAGCTTTTAGGTCATTAATTGACCAATTCAAAGTGGGCTAACCCTACTACTTTAGTGGGTTTAATCTACTTTAAGTAGGCAGTTACACCTGCCCAATTCGCTCCACGTAAGTGGAGACAGTCTAGCCTAACAACTATCATAGGTTCGCGCGAGCCTATCTAACTTCGAGCGAGGCTATGTTTATTTCGCATGAAGCTCTCTAGCCTCGGGCAGAGTCTGTCTGAGCCTCGCGCGAGGCTACTCAGGCTATTCAACATTTGCTGAATTTTTGGGGCAGTTACCACGCTTAAGAGCTTATAAATAGCTCATTGTTGAATCGTCAAGATCATTCTATTCTGCTACTTTCTCTAGCTTTATCAAACTAAGAGATCATTCTCTAGCTTCTAACTTTTAGAGATTCACCTCTCTAATTTAGGGTGCTTGTATCCTAAGATCTTCCCACTTTCAAGGAATCTCCAGAACCAGGCGAGAAGGAATTCTTAAGCAGCAACACTCAAACATCGATCGCTCGCATCGTCAACGGGACAAAGTGGTCACGCGCTAATCACTCCCACTGGCACACTTCTCCAGAAATTCAAAGAGAGAATATTTGTAATTTTTGTTTCTTTTTACTTGTAATTCTCTTCAACCTTTTTTGTATGTTTCCCCAATACAGTCAAAGGAAAACAGACAGGTATTGTGCACTGGGGAAAAAAATGCAAATAATATTATACTCACGTTAAAACTATATATATATGTGTTCCCTTACGTGCATATATGATTGTGTGTCTGTGTACACGTGTGTGTGTAGGTGTTTGCGTTCAAGTACCCGTATCTGTATGTTATTACATATACATAAAGTCTATATATTAACTCATGGTTTTCAACAACAGGATATCATAGAAACAATCATGGGGAACTGTACTTCATGTCTACACTGAGTTCCCACTCCATCGATGCTGTTTCCTCTGCTCCAAATCCATGTCCGACACACAAAAATGCCTAGACCCCACATGCCCGAACACAACTGGAAAAACAACCGAAAGGTAAACGCACATACCTTACTCATATATGCTGGATTCCCTAACAGAAAACACAGGTACAAAGCGTTAATCAAGGTCAGAGACAAAACAGCCACAATCAGGTTAACACTCTTCGACACTTTCAGATGCTTTTATTGGAATTTCCTCTGCAGGGCTCTCAGTCATTCTAAAGAAGGTAAATGCATACATAAGGGAGAAAAAAAAATAAAAAATACATGCATCTCAGGTGGTAGTGTGCGTGCTGATCAGATTCTGAAAACTGTGAAAGACAAGGTCTACAAATTCAGAATCAAGGTAAACTCTGCTAATTATACCAACATTCAGAGTGGTTCCTCTCGGTCCAGGCCATTGAATGGGTACTAAGGGTGTTCAACGCAGGCCCTGCTGCCTACTCCAACAACCCAACAACCTCTCACACCCATGGAAGCTCAAGCGCAGAAACAAGCACATAAATCTCAAGCTCTTCCTCCAACAGCTCTTCCAACAGTGACTCCTCCTCTTCATCTGCTTCACAGGAAACAGAAGAAACTGATGAACAATTAGCTGCAACTTCCACAGCATCAGAATCATCCCCAGCATGAACATCTTCAGACTGACCCACATTAATTTCCTACTCATCCTTTTGGTTCAAGCAATGGCCCTGTGCTATTTAAACTTATATAATCTGGTAACTCTCCAACACACTGCATCCTACCTTAGACACTAATGCTATGGTTGACAATATTTTGTGCTGTAACACCATTTAACCCCTTCTTTGGTTACGCTATGTGTTGATGATCTATCACCGATCAAATAACAGAGAAACACCGAGTTGAAGATTCGGCAGCTGTAAAATCTCTAGTTTAAAATACTATATTCTTATTTTCTAATTATTTATTTTTTCTTATTATTATTTGTTAACTTGATTTATAGTTATTATTATTATTAAATAAACAAATTATTTTTAAGATATTAAATTGTATTTTGACTTTATATATTATTACCATCATTCCCTATCAATATTTTTAATTACTTGTGATTATTATCATTTTTATTAGTGTTATTATTATTAATATTGCTGGTGTTTATTAATCATTATTAGTGTTACTATTATTTTATTTATTTATTTTAATATTAGTATAAATATTAGTGGTAGTGGTAGTTGTTAATTTTGTTATTAAGTATTATTATTTTTGTTAGTGTATTATTAGTATTATTATTAATGGTTATGAGTAACTCTTACTATTATTATTAACTATTATTATTGTTAATTGTTGTTACTATTATTATTATCATTGGTATTGTTAATTATTATTAATATTATTTTGTCACCATAATTGTTATTATGTATTAGTATTTTTGCATTTCATTATTCGTATATCCTATTACCCTTTAATCCTACCCAAGTACCCTATATCCAATAGCCCATTCCCATTTATCCATTACATCTATACCCATATACCCATTCGACCCGAAACCCAAACTCATTAATCACCTCCTATATGTATAATCCTAATCTTAACCTAAATCTAATTCCCACCCAAATTATTACCTTCTACTTATTCCCATCCATGCCGCCGCCACCCCATGACATCCACAACCAAGCTATGATCTCCAACAATCTCTCCCAAAAGGCCTTCACCCATAACACCACTCCCTCCAACTACAGCCCAGGCTCCAGCAACCGCAAACACCAACTCCACCCTATACTCGAGCACCTTTCCCCCATGCTCTTTTCCCTCCACTGAGCCCATCTTCCCTGTGCTGCACAGTCCAAAACCAAACCCCCCCCCCCCAACATTTAGGCCGTGATCCACCTCCTGCCCTACATGCTTCGCCGGCGAGCCTCCGCGAGAGCTGCCTCCTCCTTTCTCCGCTGGCCGTGAGTGCCATGGCCATCCTCCCTTGCTGGTTGTGCATCTACTAGGAGACCCAAGCCCCCTTGCAGTAGCACAAGCCCCCGCCATGGCCGAGCTCCTCTTCACCAAGGCAGCCCGTGCTTCCACAGCCTGAGACCACCAGCGTACAGCCCTGTGCACTGCCGCAGCCCTTGCTCCCTTCCCAGAGCTCCTTGTCGCATACCAATCTGACAAGCCTCGCGGCAGCCCGAGCGCGAGCAGCAGTTGCGGCCCCTGCTGAGCTGTCTTGGCCTCCTCCTTTGTTGGCCGAGATCCCCAGGTTCCCTCCACCATTTCCTATGGCGTAAGCCTTTTCTCCTTCTTTCTCTATTTTCTCTCTCTTTCATATTTGTATATGCATACATTATGGTTATGAATGTGTGATCATGTGTGTGTTTTAATTACTTATGTGTGTGTGTGTTTGAGAGTTGTTATGTGCGTGAGTTATTGTAAGTTGTGTGTTTTAAAAGTATATATGTATGTAAGTGCATGTATATTATGTGTAAGAGTGTACGTGTATGTATGTGGAGTGTATATGTGTACAGAGTGCATACCAGTACATGTGTATAATTATATTCATGTGACATGTGTTTGGATGCATGTTGCAGCGTTTTGGACCTATTTGGTGAGTTCCGGATCAGTAACGGGAGACTTGAATTTGTGTTCGTTATAAACTCGATACGATGGTGATTCAAAAACTGATCCATGAGATTATTCGGAGGTCATACTGCTTCGTGCAGTGAAGACCAGACGACAATTCGGTTTCAAAACCGCGTCATTTCATGTGAGTGTTTGCTTTTGCCTTTTTTCCTTATTTACCGTTGCTAATATATATTTATGTTTTACTTTTATCATCTCATCTGACTATTTGATTTATTTCATTAGTATAACTACCTGTATCACTTTATGGGACATTAGTGATTGTTCACCTTATTTGTCTAGTTGATATAAGCATTTATCAGCGTTATTTCATATGTTAGTATTTCATCGTTGTTGGATTAGGCTTAGTATTGATACTCCTTAGACTGTGACTGGATTCGATCTATTGATTGGCTGGATTAGTTTATATTTGAGCATCAGATGTATATGGACCTTGTATTTGGATATTGAGATATTAGACTTATTCCCCTTCATGTGTAGATGATTACAGTTTTCGGATCCGGATCTAGTTATGATATACGTTAGTCTGTCTATGGGATTGATCTTGAGATGATTGGTTCGTAAATGTGATTAGATGTATATTTTATGTGGAGTATTTATCAGACTGGTTAATTATTTATTTGGTGATTACATAAATAAGAACTTAATTGGACTTAGCGAGAGTTAGAGTTGGCTTGAGGCTTATATTTGTTACAGAGGATTTTGAATGATATTTTGATAGAATTGATGTAGTTGGATTTATAATGTGAGTATTTGGATTTATGTACAGATTATATTGTTCGAGTACAAATGATATTTTGTTGATGTTGAGTATTAGAAGTAGACATTTCTAGATTTTGTTGGTATCGGTGATCTTGTAGTTTAGAGTTTGATAGTAGATATTGTTGATCTAGGTTATTGGTGACTTAGAGGATTAGAACAGATTGGTAACAATGAGAGAACTGATTATTGTTTTATTGGACTTGTGGTTTACTGTACCAGATTACTCGATATGAATTGATACTTGTGTTCACGATGATTATATTAATATCATGGGTTGATGGATTAGTTACTGATATTTTTTTAGTACAGATGGATGAGATTTGACTGATTCTAGATGAGACTGTATTGTAAGGGATCAGTGTCTAGACCTGTTTCTGTAATTATTCATGTTACTGAAAGTTACTGGGAAGATATTGTTAGACCGTAACCCTCGGTACAGCTCTATTCATCTATGCACAGTTACTATTACGTTCACAGTTCTTATTATTGTTCACCGTGTATACGATTTCTGTTACTGTGCTGTTACTATTACTGTAACCGTATCGTCCCAGTATTCTGGTAACATGGATATTAACTGAATTAAATAATAATATAAAAAGACAATTTACACTGGGATTGGGAAAATTGATGGAGGAGACAGTGTCTGTATTTTAGGTGGACTTAGGATACAGGTTGCGCAGCCGAAATGAGGGTTCCACTGCAGGGTTCCCGGGAATGACTGACATCCATTTGATATTACTACTGTTACTGTTACTGAATACCTAGCGGTGCGGGCCTGATTTGGCTCCGTCTGATATTACTACTGTTATTGTTACTGAATATCTAGTGGTACGGGCCCGGTACGGCGCTAGACATCTGAGACCGTGGTCCTGGGTATGTACGGGACCCACCTAAAACTTAGACAATGTCTTCATCCAATCAATTTCAATAACTTAGGCCTCGATTGACACGTGTGATAGGCGTAGTATGGGATGCGTCTATTACAGGTGGCAATTGGTATTCGCTGATATAATTAATGACAAAACCAAAATCTTATATTGACATTGTAGACTGATCTTGATATATATGACTGATTGTAGACATCTGATTATACCAATGACCTGACTGTACAACTGACACCAATTGGACATCTAATTTTGTACTGACTGGCTTTATTACTTTCTATTCAAGTTTTATATGTTACTTCTGTTTTATTTCAGTATATATATGTTTCATAGTCTGCTCACATTTATATGTACAAGCACTTTCCTTTTATTCTAACACATTCACTAGGAGTTCTGACTCCCTGAATTTGCACATCTAGATATGAATGTTTTATTTATTTGATCAGATTTCGATGAGACTGTACATGTTCCGAGAATCCCTGAGTTCTCTCTAATCGATTTCTAGTATTTCTACTTTCTTATTCCTGCTGTCATTCCTTGATTCATGTATATCAGACTTAGCTTTTATTCCATTTCTTATTTCATCTGAGATCATTTGTAGAACTTTATATGTATTATTGCAGTGTTGTTGATTATTCATGGTGATAATATAACTTGTTCAGGTCACTTTAGGCTTAGCGTGTATATGTGGGGTATTTTTCCTCGCGTATATACCGCCGACTCTCGTCACGATTTTATTTCCACGTATTTTGGAAAGCGGGGCGTGACCGCAGCGGAAGCGAAAGCGTAAAAAATCTACTATTAGTAAGCAATTGAAACTAAATCATCACACAGCCAAAAAATACTAGATTTAACGTGGTTCGACAATGTGCCTACATCCATGGGGAGGAAGAGAAAAATCTTTAATGAAAACAGAGAAGAAAATATAATACTTACAAGAAAGATTTAAAAATCACCTAGAGGGGGGGGGGGGTGAATAGGTGATATTGCTAATCAATGGACAATTTAAAAATTATGATGCAACAATCAATCAACAAGATTCACAAGATGAATGAGAGCAAGTAAATATAGCAATGATGATAATAAGCAAGTAATAAGTGCAAGAAAGTAAACCAAACGCAAGCACAAGGATATGTTATCGAGGTTCGAGCACCCAGCTCTACTCCCCGCCTTCCCCAGAAGGATTCTAGCTACTTCCACTATCACAAAGAAATCACAATTACACCGGAGTACCCAACTCCACAATCTCAATTACAAGCAATTTCTGAGTAGTCAAAACAGCACAAACTCTCTCTTTCAAATATCTCTTCCCTTACAAAGGTCCTTAGAGAATATTGAGTAGGAATGAAGCTCTTGTGTGTAAGGAGAAAAGAAAATTAAATCAGAGAGTGTCACAAAAACACTTCAGAAATTTAGAGAGAATTTCAGCACAAAACCAAGAAACAAAGTCTTTTTGAAAGCCTCAAACTTTTTGAATTTTTCTAGCAATAATTGTTGTAATGAATCTCTCCCCAAACACCCCTATTTATAGGAGAGGGCTAGGTTAAGAGATAAAACAAACTTAAGGCTAATTAAGTAATATTAGATTCAAAATATATCCCTAAATCAAATTTTAAACACAAAAAGACAAAACTTAAAACAGCCCAGAAAATAGCCGTTTGCTGTTCAACGGATCTGTCGGTCGACCGGTCGGTCGACCGCAAGTTCAAATATATGACCGTTGCAGGCCAGCGGTCGACCGCCCGGTCGACCCATTTTAACCGAGAGCAAAGTTGCTTACAGTCGGTCGACCGGTCGGTCGACCGATACAACGTGCACACAGATACCTGCACAGCCAGAGCCACGGTCGACTGGGACGGTCGACCGGCCAAACCTGTCATAGGTCCGGTCGACTGTCCGGTCGACTGGCTCAGGTCAAAAATCAGGTTTTGAAGAGAAATTTAAAGGGATTTTGATTTTGACAAAAATAATTTTGAACATAGATTTGTATAAAACATAAATATATATCTGTAGGCAAAATCTTGTAAACAAAATGTTTTTGTATAAATTATAAGAAAATATTTTGGAATAAACATGTGCGCAAAAACGTGCGTGATAGAGCTTCAAACCTATCCACTATTCTTTAACAAACTATAAAACTAAAAATACAATGATTAAATAATTTTTGAGCAATCTTCAAGTCTTTGAGCCATCCAATGCCTTGCTAGTGCCTTCTCTTCTATGATCCTTCCTTGATTGTGCAATTTGCATTTCTTGCTATGTGAAACTTAGAAGTTCTTGCAAAAGCTAAGCCAATGGTCTCCAAACATGGTACAAAACCTGAAACTAATCTTGAACAAATTCATTAGTACCAAATAGCTCTTATTTGGTTTGTCATCATCAAAACACAAAACAAGAGAGTGTAACCTCTTGGGCCAACAATCTCCCCCTTTTTGATGATGACAAAATAAATAGGCTATAAACAAAAATATAGGGGAGAGAAAACTCCCCTCAAATTATGCTATACATAAAACACAAGATACCAATTGAAAAACATAAGAGCAAATATGCTTTTGATACCAATTGAAACTAAGATACAAGAATTTATTGAAAACACAAAAACATGCTCTTGATACCAATTAAAACTAATTGAAACAATACCAATAAAATACAAGAATTCACAATCTTATAAAAACACAAGACTCATAACAAAACTCATAAACCAAAACATATAAATTCATATGGAACCAAGACCAAATGAACTTATTTTTGTCCATGTAAACTAATTCTCCCCCTTTTTGTCATACATCAAAAAGGGTTATGAAAAACATGTTTAATCAATAACACAAACATTAAGTTCTCCACAAATAAACGAAAATCTAGCAAAATCAAGTGGTTTAGTGAAAATATCGGCTAGTTGTAAATCCGTGGAAACATAATCAATATCTATATCACCTTTCTCAAAATGATCTCTAAGAAAGTGATATCTAATCTCAATGTGCTTGGTCTTACTATGTTGATTTGCATTTTTAGTTAAATGAATAGTACTAGTATTATCACAAAATATTTTAATATTTTTATAATGCAAATCATAATCAAGGAGAGTATGCTTCATTCAAAGGACTTGTGCACAACAAGCCCCCGCGGCAACATACTCCGCCTCGGCGGTTGAGAGAGCTACGGAATTTTGCTTCCTAGAGGACCATGAAACAAGACAATTACCAAGAAATTGACATGTCCCACTAGTACTCTTTCTATCTACTCTACAACCCGCATAGTCGGCATCCGAATAACTCGTCATTGAGAAATCTCCGGTTTTCGGATACCATAGACCCATTCCAATCGTTCCCTTAATATAACGAATAATGCGTTTTACGGCAATAAGATGAGACTCTTTGGGACACGATTGAAATCTAGCACAAAGACACACACTAAACATGATATCCGGCCTACTTGCCGTTAAATATAAAAGACTTCCTATCATGCTTCTATATAATTTAATATCAACATTTTTACCTTGGTCATCCTTATCAAGCTTGGTTGTAGTTGCCATGGGAGTGTTGCACGCTTTTGAATCTTCAAGTCCAAACTTCTTCACGAGTTCCTTTGCGTATTTGGCTTGACAAATGAAGTTCCCATCTTGCAATTGCTTGACTTGGAGTCCAAGAAAGAAATTGAGCTCACCCATTGAAGACATTTCAAATTCACTTTGCATTACCTTTTCAAAATCCTTGCATAAAACTTCATTAGTAGAACCAAAAATTATATCATCAACATAAATTTGAACAATTAAAATGTCATTATCAACATGCTTAGTGAATAGAGTAGTGTCTACTTTGTCTTTGATAAAATCATTTGAAACAAGAAAACTAGAAAGCCTTTCATACCAAGCTCTTGGAGCTTGTTTCAAACCATACAAAGCTTTGTCAAGTTTAAAAACAAAATCGGGATGAACATTATCAACAAAACCGGGAGGTTGAGAAACATAAACTTCTTCATTGATAAAACCATTCAAAAATGCACTTTTCACATCCATTTGAAAAAGTTTAACATTGTTGAAAGATGCAAAAGCTAGTGTCATCCGTATGGCTTCAAGCCGTGCTACGGGTGCAAAGGTCTCCTCAAAGTCAATTCCCTCAACTTGAGTGTAACCTTGGGCCACTAACCTAGCTTTATTCCTAATGACATTTCCGGACTCATCCATCTTGTTTCTAAAGATCCACTTAGTACCAATTATTGGTCTATCGTGGGGCTTAGGAACAAGGTGCCAAACTTGGTTGCGCTCAAATTGATTGAGTTCCTCTTGCATGGCAAGCAACCAATATGGGTCCGTCTCGGCTTCGAGAATGCCTTTAGGTTCAAAATGAGAAATGAAAGCAAAGTTACCACATAGGTCATGGAGTTTGGAGCGCGTTGTGACTCCTTTAGATGCATCACCCAAGATGAGCTCCTTAGGATGATTTGTAGCATATCTCCAAACTTTGGGAAGCGGTTGTGTGCTTTCCTCTTTATCCTCTTGAACATCACCAATAGGTTCTTGCTTATCTTCTTGAGCGGGTGAGTCCTTCAAGGATAGTTTCTCCATGCTTTCACCTAATGGTTCAATCTCTACAACATTCTCAACAAACACATTAGATTCTTCAAACTTTACATGCATGGATTCTTCAATAGTTTGTGAAGATCTATTAAATACTCTATATGCTTTGCTAGTAGAAGAATATCCAACAAAGATAGCTTCATAAGCCTTAGCATCAAATTTACCCAAATTATCCTTAGTATTTAAGACAAAACACTTGCATCCAAAAACTTTGAAATACATTTGGTTTTCTAGAATGATACATTTCAAAAGAAGTTTTAGAAGAATTTTTGCATAAATAAATACGATTCGATATATAGCATGCGGTGTTTACGGCCTCGGCCCATAAATATTGAGGGAGGTCATATTCACTTATCATTGTCCTAGCCATCTCTTGAAGTGTTCTATTTTTCCTTTCTACAACTCCATTTTGTTGTGGAGTCCTAGGACAAGACATTTCATGCTTAATTCCCTTTTCATCACAATAAGTCATGAAGAGTTGGTTCACAAATTCACCACCTCTATCACTCCTTATTCTCAAAATCGAAATCCTTTTTCTTTTTCAACTCTTTTTCGAAAAATCTTAAAGTGAGAAAAAGTTTGATCTTTATTTTGCAAGAAGAAAACCCAAGTGAAACGGAAAAATCATCAACTAAAACAAATGCAAATCTACTACCATTTAAGCTTTTAGTTTTAGTAGGGCCAAAAAGATCCATATGAACTAATTCTAAAGGTCTAGTTGACATGATATCCTTGATTGGTTTGAAGGAAGACTTGGTTTGTTTCCCAAGTTGGCACGCACCACAAATGCGGTCTTTCTCAAACTTCAAGCATGGAATACCCTTCACCAATTCCTTTGAATTAATCCTAGAAAGATGTTCAAAAGATGCATGTCCTAATCTTCTATGCCAAAGCCAAGAATTTTCATCAAAATCATTTAAGCATTTAGTAGAACACTCTATATTAAGCATGTCAATAATATAAACATTGTCATCACGAAAACCGGTGAGAATATAATCATTTGATTTAACATCAAAAATCTTGCAAGAAGTATCATCAAAAACAACTTTAAGTCCACGATCACAAAGTTGACTAATGCTAAGCAAATTATGTTTTAAGCCATCAACTAAAACAACATTCTCTATAATAGGAGATGCACCAATTTGAATGTTACCTATACCGATGATAGTTCCTTTGGAGTCATCCCCGAAGGTGACGGAGCCACCTTCCATGTACCTTGATAGGGTTGTGAAGTTGTTGATGTCCCACGTCATGTGTCTTGAACAACCACTATCAAGGTACCACCGCTCCCTACGTCTTGGAGCCTTGGTGTGTACCTACATCAAACAATTTAGGACTTGATTTTGGTACCCACATTTTCTTGGGTCCTAGAGGGTTAGTGCCATGAACTCAAACAAGATTATTGGATCTATTTAATTGATCATAACAAAACTTAGCTAAATGTCCATTTTTACCACAATATGTGCATCTATATACTCTACCATATTTAAAAGCATAATGAGTGTGTGATTTGTGAGCATGGGCATTGTGAGTATGAACATGAGAAGTGTTAGGTGTAGTGTGAGCATGAGGAATCTTAGCATGTGAATCTTTAGCATGAGATGTGTGCTTTTTAGAAAATTTTTCTTCAAGTTTCTTAGTATTAAAGACACAATCTTTCAAAACCTTTTCAAAGTCAACCATTTTAGATTTCAAGGAGGAAATTTCTTTTTCATCAACAATAGAAGATTTACCCTTACAAGAAATCTTGTATGCATCAAATTCATATTGAATAGAAGTGAGATTTGAAGAAATATCATCTTTTTCTTTTGTAACCAAAGCAAGTTGATTTTTAAGAAAAGCAATTTCTTTTTGTAATTTAAAGCATTCTATTTTCTTATTATCATAAGTTTCAGAAAGTTCAACAAAAGCATGTACAAGAACTTCCTTACTTAACTCATCATCTTCCTCATCAAGAGATTGAGGGTTTACCTTTGGAGTATTCGCCATGAAGCACATGTTGGCAATATCCGCTTCTTCTTCTTCGGATTCGCTTTCCGAATCCCAAGTGGCCTTGTAAGCTTTCTTTTCTTCCGGCTTCTTTGGCTTGAAGGAGGAAGTCATTTTCTTCTTGAATTCCGGACAATCGGCCATAATGTGTCCGGGCTTTCGGCAATTGTAGCATATAATCCTTCGCTCTTCTTTGCCTTCAAATTTTCTCCGGAAATTGAGCTTGTTCTTCCGGTACATCCTTTTGATGTTGCGCACAAGGAGGGAGAGCTCCTCATCTTCTTCTTCATCTTCTTCATCATCTTCAAGGGTGGATGAAGACTTGAAAGCTATTGACTTCTTCTTTGTTAGAGCGACCTCTTCTCTTGCTTTCTTCTCCATCTCATGGGTCTTTAGGTTCCCAATGAGACTAATGATGTCCATCTCATCCTTGTCGTTCAATTCCTTTAAGGTGGTGGCCTTTATCTCCCAAGATGGAGGAAGAGCCCGTATCACTTTGCGCACCTTTTGATCGTTGGAGATGACGTCACCTAAGGAAGAAAGACCATTAGTGATTTTAGTGAATCTAGTAATCATGCAATCAATAGATTCATCATCAAGCATTTTAAATGATTCATATTGAGACCTCAAGAGATCTATTTTAGCTCTCTTGACTTGTGAAGTCCCTTCATGTGTGACCAATAAGTGTTGCCAAATCTCATAGGCGGATTGACAATGAATTACCCGTGTAAGGTCATCCTCATTCAAGGCGGTTAAAATGGAGTTTTGGGCCTTGGAGTTAGCCTCATATTCTCTAAAGTTGAAGTCGGTCCAAGTGCTCTCATCACTATCGGGTGCTACATAGGGTTTGGTCAAAGACTTAGCCACTAAACTACCTAATGATTGCAAAAAGATAGTCATCCTAACCTTCCAAATAGGGAAATTGAGTCCATCAAATTTAGGTGGGGATTTAATGTTGTCGGCCATGTTTACTAGTGTATGAATGATGGAATGAGAAATGTTGATTAGCAAGTTTTAAGGATCTCTCTATGGATGTTAAGCCAAAACCTAGAGTCCAAGCTCTGATACCAATTGAAAATCACCTAGAGGGGGGGTGAATAGGTGATATTGCTAATCAATGGACAATTTAAAAATTATGATGCAACAATCAATCAACAAGATTCACAAGATGAATGAGAGCAAGTAAATATAGCAATGATGATAATAAGCAAGTAATAAGTGCAAGAAAGTAAATCAAACGCAAACACAAGGATATGTTATCGAGGTTCGAGCACCCAGCTCTACTCCCCGCCTTCCCCAGAAGGATTCTAGCTACTTCCACTATCACAAAGAAATCACAATTACACCGGAGTACCCAACTCCACAATCTCAATTACAAGCAATTTCTGAGTAGTCAAAAGACCACAAACTCTCTCTTTCAAATATCTCTTCCCTTACAAAGGCCCTTAGAGAATATTGAGTAGGAATGAAGCTCTTGTGTGTAAGGAGAAAAGAAATTAAATCAGAGAGTATCACAAAAACACTTCAGAAATTTAGAGAGAATTTCAGCACAAAACCAAGAAACAAAGTCTTTTTGAAAGCCTCAAACTTTTTGAATTTTTCTAGCAATAATTGTTGTAATGAATCTCTCCCCAAACACCCCTATTTATAGGAGAGGGCTAGGTTAAGAGATAAAACAAACTTAAGGCTAATTAAGTAATATTAGATTCAAAATATATCCCTAAATCAAATTTTAAACACAAAAAGACAAAACTTAAAACAGCCTAGAAAATAGCCGTTTACTGTTCAACAGATCTGTCGGTCGACCGGTCGGTCGACCGCAAGTTCAAATATATGACCGTTGCAGGCCAGCGGTCGACCGCTCGGTCGACCCATTTTAACCGAGAGCAAAGTTGCTTACAGTCGGTCGACCGGTCGGTCGACCGATACAACGTGCACACAGATACCTGCACAGCCAGAGCCACGGTCGACTGGGACGGTCGACCGGCCAAACCTGTCATAGGTCCGGTCGACTGTCCGGTCGACTGGCTCAGGTCAAAAATCAGGTTTTGAAGAGAAATTTAAAGGGATTTTGATTTTGACAAAAATAATTTTGAACATAGATTTGTATAAAACATAAATATATATCTGTAGGCAAAATCTTGTAAACAAAATGTTTTTGTATAAATTATAAGAAAATATTTTGGAATAAACATGTGCGCAAAAACGTGCGTGATAGAGCTTCAAACTTATCCACTATTCTTTAACAAACTATAAAACTAAAAATACAATGATTAAATAATTTTTGAGCAATCTTCAAGTCTTTGAGCCATCCAATGCCTTGCTAGTGCCTTCTCTTCTATGATCCTTCCTTGATTGTGCAATTTGCCTTTCTTGCTATGTGAAACTTAGAAGTTCTTGCAAAAGCTAAGCCAATGGTCTCCAAACATGGTACAAAACCTGAAACTAATCTTGAACAAATTCATTAGTACCAAATAGCTCTTATTTGGTTTGTCATCATCAAAACACAAAACAAGAGAGTGTAACCTCTTGGGCCAACAAGATTTCTCTTACAACTCTCAATAATGAAAAATAGAATTTCTCTTGAATTCTTGACAACCTTCAAAAGGCCAACCCGAAGGGGTTTATAATGCACCTAGGATGATCTTAGTTTAATACAAACTCCAATAACCAAATCAGCACCGCCTTAGAGAAATAGGAAATCCGGATCCTAATCAAAATAGGAAACAAAACCGTATTAAGAAACTGCCAGAACTCGTATTAGTTGACTAGGAAAAATCATTAGTCGACTGATATCAAGTATTAGTCGATTATACCCAGAACCTAATCGACTATTGTAATGCAATCTGAGAATCCAATTCTCTTGTACGTCCTAGTCGACTTTACTAAATTATCAGTCGACTAGCTCGGGACCTAGTCGACTAATAAGACCTATTAGTCGACTAATAACATGCACAAGGCCTGCACACATCCGTACTTGATTTGTGAAACTTGTAACACCTCCATCTGAACCTGAATTCTTCTCCAATGAATAATAGGCACTTCAAAAACTAACAATCTCCACCTTGATTCATGTTCATTGAATCCCTCCATAGAAATTGGCCTATGCTTCATTCGCTTTTCTTTCTCCCCCTTTTGTGACTTCACATGGCTCCCTCCCAAGAGCCTGTATGCCACTTTATCTTTAGCTTTGAACTTCTACACTGGGATGGTCTTTGTCATCATATCCGCTGGATTCTTTTTCGTGCTGACCATTATCAAATCGATCACCTTATCATCCATGACCCACTGACGTATCTTGTGATACCTGCGATACCTGTGATCCTTAGCGAGATGAATCGCACTTTGGTTGTCGCAATGAATCCGAACTGAATCCTGTATAATATTAAACGTCTCAACCAATCCTCTCAACAACAAAGCTTTCTTTGATGTCTCAACTATAACCATGTACTCTGCTTCTGTCATTGAAAGAGCAACTATAACTTGCAACTCTTCCTTTCAACTAATAACGCACTCAACTACTGTGAACTCATAGCCTGCCTTAGATCTTCGCTGATCAAGATCTCCCACATAATCTGCATCAACATAGACTTGTAGTAACCTAGACTTTCCCCTTTTCAATCTCTGAAACATCAAGTCTAGTCTCGTAGTCCCTCACAGATATCGTAGCACCCACTTCACTGCTTCTCCATATTGCTTTCCTGGATTTGACATAAACTTACTGTACAACATGCATAGACTAAGTCAGGCCTAGTGTAGACCATAATATACATTAGTGATCCCACCACACTAGCATATGGCATTCGAGACATCTCCTCCTCTTTCGGTGATTATGGACACTACTTGGAGAATAATTTGAAGTGACCTGCCAAAGAAGCGGTGATTGGTGTTGCTTCTGCTATGTTGAATCTCTCTAATATCTTGAGAACTTAGTTCTCCAAGGATAGGGCAAAGTCTGCTTGAGCTTCTGTCTCAAGTGATCTTCATACCTAAGATCTTCTTGGATCCTCTCAAATCCTTTATGTCAAATTTCTTCTTAAGCTGAGCTTTAATCTTCTAAACACGTGTCTTGTTTCTCGCAGCAATCAGCATATCATCCACATATAATAGCAAATATGTCAGATCATTACTCTACTTAAAATATATACAACTATTATACTCACATCGCTTGTATCTCGCCTTGATCATAAAAGAGTCGAACCGTTTATACCACTGCCTGGGAGACTGCTTAAGTTCATAGAGGGACTTCTTTAGAAGACACACCTTATTTTCTTTACCTTCTTGAATATAACCTTCAGGTTATTTCATGTATGTTTTCTCCTCCAGCTCACCATGCAGAAACACTATTTTAACGCCCATCTGCTCTTACTCTAGATCAAACTGAACAACTATCGCCAATAACATCCAAATAGATGTATGCTTGACTACAGGAGAAAAAATTTCATTGTAGTCAATACCCTCCTTCTGAGCATATCCATTAGCAACTAACTTTGCCTTTTATTGCTCATTGTTCTTCTTACGAAAAACCCATCTGCAACGTATTGCCTTGGAGTCTTTTGGAAGATCGACTAATGTCCATATTTGGTTTCTATCCAAAGACTCCATGTCTTACTCCATGGCTGTAATCCACTTGTCGTGGTCATCTGACTCGATCGCTTTCCTGTAACTGTCAGGTTCACCTATTTCTGTTACTAATGTGAAAGAGACATGATCATCTTTCCAGCCATACCTTGTTGGTGGCACCATAATTCTGACTGATCGCCTCAACGGTCTTGGTTGCTTTTGAGTAGCCTCTTGGTTTGTCCCCTTCTGAATCTGAGGAGTCCTCTTTTGACCCTTCAGTCCTTTTAGGGCTATCTGAGAACTCAACTCTTTTTTCTGAGCGTCTGCTGAACTACCTGAAGCTCCACCTTGCACTTTATCCTCCATCTCTAGTTTTTTCTTTCAACATTGATTCTTCATCAAAACCGCATCTATGCTAATAAAGGTGCTTCTTGTCTCAGGATCCCAAAGTCTAAAAGGCTTGACTCCCTTGGTGAATCCGATGAAGATACACTTCTTAGATTTGGATTCCAATTTGTTCACTTTTCTGACTATCAACCAAACTATATGCCAGGCAACCGAAAATTCATAAGGTTGAATAGTTCACAGACTCTCCTCGTCATATCTCCTCTAAGATCTGAAGATTAATAGCTGTTGATGGTGATATGTTTACCAGATAACTCCCATGATTCAACGCCTCTGCAAAATCCATCTGACATGTCAGCTTGTAATCTGATACTACGGGCACGCTCTATTAGTATCTGATTCATGCATTCTGCTACTCCATTTGTTCTGGTTGCCCTGTAATACTTAGGTGGTGTTTAATACCCTTACTTGCTAAGTAGTCTTTGAATTCTTTGGAGGTATACTCACCTCCATTATCGGACCTCAAGACTTTCACTATCCTCCCTGTCTGCTTTTCCACCATAGTTTTCCACTCCTTGAACTTCTGAAATACTTTTGGTTTCTTCTTCAAGAAGTATACCTAAACATTCCTTGAAAAATAATCGATGAAAGTAACATAGTACCTAACACCCCCAATAAATGCTTCTAGCGAAGGTCCCCACACATTCGTGTATGTGAGATCCAGTAAGCCCTTTATCTTGTGCTGAGATGTAGAGAAAGCTACTCTACATTGCCTATCTATAATGCAAAATTTACAAAGATCAAGTTTGTGATATTTGATACCTGGTAGAGCACTCCTTTTGTGTAGGACTTGAAGACCTTGCTCGCTCATATGTCCAAGAAATATGTGTCAAAGTCTTGTAGTATCCTCCTTCTCTGTTGCTGCTGAAGTATCACTAGCAATAATGCTTTCTGTCAACTTGTACAAGTTTGCTGTCCATTCTCCTTTGAGAATCGTCATAGAGCCTTTAGTAACTTTGATTACTCCATCTGCAATAGAAAACTTGTACCTTCGAGCTTTCAAAAGGCTCCCAACGAGAGAAGATTTTTCTTTAAATCAAGAATATGTCAAACCTTCGTGAGGATTTGAACCTGTCCATCAAACATCCTCATGCAGATGTTGTCGATTCCGACAGTCTTACATATGGAATCGTTTTCCATCAGGACTAAGCCTCCATCATGAGGCTTGTAAGCACTGAACTACTCTCTTTTTGAGCATATGTGGTATGTGCACCCAGAGTCAAGTAATCAAGTATCTGAGTATTTATTTTTTTCTTACTCGGCCATCAAGATATCACATGAATCCTCATCTGCTTCTTCGACAACCCCAGCTTGATCTGACTTTCCACTGGTACTAGCCCATCAGATTCTGTACTGCCTTTTTTCTTTAGCATCTCTTTGTATTTCATACAATTTTTCTTAATGTGCCCTGATTTGTTGCAAAAGTTGTAAGAGAAACTGCTAGAAACTTTTGGATCCCTATTGGGTCCCCTACTCTTTGATCTTTCCCTCTGACGCTTGACAAACAATCCTGAGGCCCCCTCCATAGAATTTGCCTTCTTCATCAGCTGGTTATTTTGGAGCATCCGCCTGACATCTTCTAACTCTAATGTCTCCTTATCATACATGATGGTGACGGCCAAGTGGTCATAACTTGATGGAAGAGAAGAGAGTAACAGAAGATCCTTCTTCTTCTAGTTTAACCTCTAAAGCTAACAATTCACTAAAAAATCTATTAAAATTATTGAGATGTTATAGAATTGGTGTACCTTCCTTCATTTGAAGGCTATATGGCTGCTTCTTCATGGAGATCTTGTTCGACAAACTCTTCATCATCTAAAGGCTCTTCAGCCTACACCAAAGATCAGCAGTTGTCTCCTCGTTCATCACATTGTAGAGGACATCATCTGATAGACACAGTATGATAGTCGCCTTTGCTTGGAAGTCGATGTCATTTTACTCATCACCTTCCATCTTTGATGGCTTTTTCTCAATACAAAGTAGGGCCTTGTGTGTGACCTCCTTCACGAGCAATGATGTTACTTGCATTTTCACAACAGAAAGTTGGACTTCCCATTGAATTTCTCCACATTGAACTTGGTTGTCGTGGTCGTCTCGCTAGCCATCCCTCTTATACCAATTGTTGTTGATCTATCACCGATCAAACAACAGAGAAACACTGATTTGAAGAATCGGCAGCAGAAGCGAAAACGTAAAAGATCTACCACTCGCAAGCAATTGAAACTAAGTCACCACATAACTAAAGAACACCAGATTAAACATGGTTCGGTAATGCGTCTACATCCACAGGGAGGAGGGGAGAAATCTTTATTGAAAACAGAGAAGAAAATACAAGAGTTACAAGAAAATCTCTCTCTCTCTCTCTGACAACTCTCAATGTTGAAAAATAGAATTTCTCTTGAATTCTTGACACCCTTCAAAAGGCCACCCGAAGGGTTTTTATAGGCACCTAGGATGATCCTAATTCAATACAAACTCTAATAACCAAATCAGCACCACTTCAGAGAAATAGAAAACCTAGATCCTAATCAAAACAGGAAAAAGAATCGTATTAAGAAATTGTCAAAACCTGTATTAGTTGACTAAGGCAAATTACTAGTCGAGTAATACAAAGTATTACCCATAATCTAGTCAACTACTATAAAGCAATCTGAGAATCCAACTTCTGTTGCAAGGCTTAATCGACTATATCAAAGTATCAATCGACCAGCCCATGACCTAGTCACTGATATGATCTATTAGTCGACTAATAACATGCACAAGGTCTATACACGTCCGTGCTTGATTTGTGAAGCTTGTAACACCTTCACTTAAACCTGAATTCTTCTCCAATGAATATGAATTACTCCAGATACTAACACTATGTAGGTTAAGTAGCTGTGATAGTGTTTCTGTTGCTGGCTCACATATACTGTAGTTCCTACATTACTAGCCCCCCCGCAAACACCTCCCTCCAATCGCGAGGAGTAGGGGGGGTTCTGCTAGTAACAACAGATTGTTATGACAATGGATCTAGAGCAAATACAAATTCAAGATCAAAAAACAAATTGTTAGATATGATGGGCACGAGATGGACCAGACAAAAAGTCCATGAAGAAGTTCAGTTTCATTGATAGAGCTCCTTATTCTTTCTCTATGTGGATTTGTAACATAGTTCCTAGAATAGTATGAGCTGTGATATATATCTCGGCAGATGCACCAAACAGAATATAGGACTCATGGATTGGCAATTTCTCAAAGATGTTCTTTGTCTAGCAACATTCTGTTCCTCTAAAAATTTTCATTTTCCCCATTATCTAAACTAATTTTGTCACGCCCCGCTTCCCGCTATAGTGAGCTAAGCATGTGACTTAGGCCGGCGACATGCTCAAAAGAGCATGCTAAGTCCCTAACTTGCAAATTATGTCATTTTTTCTATCTGTTGCATATACATATCAAGTCTAAATAGAGTACACATACATGAAATAAAGCTAATCAAAAGTTTATTCGACTAAAAAAGTTCAAAACTAAATAACTGGCATAAATTTAAATACTGAGAATGAGTCCAAACTCTCTTATTCGTACATCTATGAGGGAAGCAAATAACTAAAAGCAGTCTCCAAGTCTTCTACTGAGCTCCTGCTCGATCTCGCAATACTCCTTGTCCTCAGCAGATATCTTCATGTATTTTCCATGTATTATGTACTATTTAGAGTAAGCAAACAGTAAGGAGTCAGAATCTCCTAAAAGTACAAAAAAAGAAAACGAAATATACAATGTGTGCAGAGCACTCAGATGTATATGAATAAGAAAAAAACATGTAATATGCAGTTACATGATACTTATTTTCATTACACAATCATATTTTTGTAGCATGAGTTTATTACTAAAATCAGTCATATAATGTTCAAGTCTTAATGATAACAAACATTCACAAAGCATAAGTATAGCCATATTATGGATTAAGTCAAGTATAATAAGTATAGTTAAACAATCAATCAGTAGTAATCATCCCAAGAAACACACAGTTACAAGATTTATTATGAAGATAATCCTAGGAGTTACTAATTAGGTGAGACTGCTCCAACTGCCATAAGTAGTAGAACGTATCCCATCATACGCATGACAATTGGGTCTTAAGATGCAGAAACGACTGTGTATCATGTCACAACATATTCTCTCATATTAATTAATGATTATTATTGTTTGGAAACTGTTAGTGAAAAAACGTTCGTGTACCCCAACGGGAAACCATGCCATGAGTAATATAGTATAGTAGTATGTAACTGGAATGAGCTCATCAATAACTCATGTCACAAAGAGACATGCACCATGTAAAATAAATACCACCATACCTTGTACACAGGTATGGGTACTCAAGGTACACTTTCTCAATTTTCACAATCAATTTCTCTATATTAGTCTTGTGTCTTGTCATTTTTACAGCCAATTTTATTATAGAACATGAATATCCTTGCGTGAGCTAAGTGCTAAGATCAATCATTCCACTATGTCTATGTCAAACTCATATAATCACCATGTATTACTTTCTTAAGTAATTCCAAGTACATGCTTCACGTAAGTGTTTATCCATGTCATTTAAACTTTCATATTCTTGTTCATATTCATGTTCAATGTTTCCTTGTCCAAGATGTTCATGATGTAATTTTTATATCATGGTGTCTTTCTACTTGAATAAAGTTAGTCATGTGAGTTATTTGTCATCATGTAGCAATTTATTCAAGTATGACTCATACAATTAATTAATAAAACTTATAGAAAATATTTTTCTATAAATATTTAAGATGTATAAATCAATATTAATACAGAAGGGGCTTTTCTGCAAAACTTTAAGCAGGAGAAAATAAAAACTGCATTTTAAAATAGTGTAAGCTGGACTACAACAATTTTCCGAAAACTTGTAAGAACTAAACTGTAATATTTTAAGACTGAAAATAGAATTTAAAAACACAGGACTAAAAAAAAAATTAATTGAAAAAAAGAATTCAGAATTACTTAGGGACTTAAAAACATTTTTTCAAAGCTGAAGCTATTTTTTAAAGAGAAAAGATCAGAAAATAAGGTTAAGTTGTGAATGTTAAGGAATTGTTTGAATGAAATAGTTTTCAGTATCAAGAAAACCACAAATGTAAATTCACGCACGAAACAGGAAGTTCAATTGATTATGTTTGGGACCAAAATTTTAATCTAACAACAAATTATCTCTTATTCAGTGATTACGTTATAGTTGATCATTATATTAATAAATGAATAAAATCTACATTGAATCCCCCAGTTCACAAGTCCCTTGTCCACAAAATAGTTAATAACATCCCTTTCAAAATAGAAGGGAAATTCTCCAAGAAAAAGTAATCAAGTTGGGAAATCTGTCGGCACTGACATCAAGGCATTAATCAAAAGGTGTAGTCCTACCAATAGCAAACAAAATAATGTAACCAATTATCTGACAAAAGATAGTGATAAACATCAATATATGATGGATTGTCGATTGTTTATTTCAAGCACATGATGAGACTGAGTGTTGATTTCAAGGTAATGTCAGTAAAAGAAATTTTTATAAGTAAAACGAAGTGAAATACAACCAACTATAAACCGCAAGTATTGTGTTAAATATAATCATTCATCACTGTAAGTGTAACTATCAGTGTCAATTTATGTTTCACCAGGAACATGGATAAATTTGATTAGATAAAAATATATGAGAATTCAACATATAACTGAATTTAAGCATAGTATCACATCTTGAATTTTGAAAAGAGGTAATAAAATTCACCACCGATTGCGTATCAGTTAACATTCATGGATTGATATTGAATAGTTCCATAGAACTCGAAGTAAAGAAAATAATTGCAAATGTTAAGGATGACATGATCTAGATCTTGTAAGGAAGTCCTAGGTATAAATTCTACCAGATTTAACATCAAGGAAAGAGAAAGTAGTTTATGTACTTGTCTTTTTGATGATTAAGATCTAACTCTTGATCTAGCTTGATGAGTCCTCATGACTTCCTTTACACTCCTAGAGTAGATTGATTTTTAGAGTTTTGATAGATTAATTTCTAATTTATTTATTGGTGGTCATATAAGATAATTTTAATTTTTTTTAAGTGTTTAGTTTTAGTTTGAATTAATTTTTAGTTAGAATTTAGTTATACCCAGAAATTTAAATGTTTGTCTATTAGTTTGAACTTGATTTGGATGTGTTTTTGGATAAGAAGAAATTTTATACGAATTTTAAATGATTTTTGTTTGATTTTATCCTTGGATATTCTTGGATTTAAAGAGATAAGGAATTAAAAGGAATTTAATTTTGATTTAGTTTCTTATTGGGTTTGGGTATGAAAATCTAACCCTATTGGATAGTAAATTAAATTATGGGCTTTGGGTCACAATATTTATCATTACTAAATTATTTTTATTCCTAATTATTATCTTTCCTATTTATTTATTTATTTAATTCCTCCTAATATCACCTAGTTTTTAGGATATTACAAATTCCTTGTTTAGAAGAGTTTTATTCCATAACTGACCCATTTCAGAGAAAAAAGGGTTTTATGATATAATTCTTAAGATAATTCTTAGAGAAAATGTCTCTTGACCTTAAGATATGGAGAACATCTCTATTTGAAACTCGTCTTGAGTTTTGGGATATCCTGAATATCCTGATCGCCACTGACCACAACTAAATCTGTTATTTCATGGCTCCTACTACTATAAGAAGAAGGTGAAGAAAAAGAATGCATTTGAGAAGCTTTTGTTCCCACTTCCCATGGGTTGTAAAAGTCTTTAAATGACACTCATGATGGGATTAAGAACTTCAGGGAGAAAAGGAATAATCTTTTCTTATAATGACATTTCCAAATTCTGACAGAGGTAACTGTACTGACAAAAATCTGAAGAATCTAATCAAGAAATCGTAGTATAAGATTCTGGAAGAAGAAACATTAATCTGCTTATTTTAAAAGCTGCTACTTTACAAAAGAGAAGGGAAAAAGAAAAGAAAAAGAAGTAATATTTCTAAGTTTTAACTATGTCATACTCGATAATAGTAGTAACATCATAGAAGATAATTAGCTGAATAAAAATGTATTTTATATGATAAGGCAGCATTAATCTTACTTCTTGGCAATGATGAATACTTTTGGAGATTGAGAGATGCATTTACTTTGCAAGTCAAGTAAAAACTAGACTAGACATGGAATCCGGCACATTATTATCCATATTTCCCTACTTGAGAACAAAGTTCTCAGTCTCTAATCACGTTTATGATGGTGATTTTTAAAGAAGAAAACGTAAATGCATGAAGCAAAATAGACTAAAGGATCTCTTCAAAAAAGAGCAAATAAGTAGCCTCGAAGGCTAAATGACAAACCCCCCACACCGAGCCATCAAGGATCTCTCTGAACACCCCTTTTACTAACTTAAATATGATACTTACAGGAGAGGTGATCATTCCATCATTTCTTAGTACTCTAAGAACATGAAAAGGAACTACACATCTTACAATCAAATAAACAATAACAAAACTACAACAACAATAGAAGTAAACAACCGTTAAATATATGCTAGCTAATAAGATATAAAAATCAAAGTGGATTCCAAACATACCTATGTTAGCATCTTGTAACATTGCGCGTGACACCCATTGACTTCTGAGGTTAATTGTGGCCTTGAACTTAGTCAATCCTTCAGTATAATAGACTTCCACCTCGCAATACTTATTGCTAATTTCACATAAACCCAATCATAGAATTTGTCAACAAGGTGGAAATATGTAATCCTCCAGGATACTTTGATCAATAATGTGCCGATTACAGTCCAAAATCCTATAATAAATCCTGATGCAGCAATGCCATAAATCAATATCACATCGGTCTCGTCTTTTTTCTCTTCTGTACCTCCTTCTTCATGAGATGGTGCTTGAGAAGGCAAGCATTCCAACAAGGACCATCCACATAGCTCAAGGTTGCCATTGTAGATCGAGGGATCGGTGAGGGATTGAAGTTGATTTCCTGATGGAATTCTTCCTGACAAGTTGTTGTGTGACAAGTTAAGGTGGCTTAGAAAATTTAGGTTGGACATGCTTGGAGGGATACTGCCTGAGAGATTGTTCATTGATAGATCTAGTGATTCCAACTGTTTCATGGCGCCAATATTTTCTGGGATCTCTCCGGTGAAGTGATTTCTAGACAAATTCAAGAAAACCAATCCATGTAGCTCTGTGAGATCTTTAGGAATCTCTCTGTAAAAACCATTGCAAGATAGGTCTATACTTGTCACAAGAGAAAGCACTGTAGTGTACACAATCTCCGTTCCCTTTACCGTCACCATGAGACTCTCTTTGTAACTATAATAATTTTCAATCATTGGTTTGTCAACATTTAGTGTCTGAAGCATGGCACTGAAATTCAAAGAAGAGGGAGAGAGAATGCCCGAGAGATTGTTGTCTGCAAGGTCCAAAACCTGGAGATTGGTAAGGTGGGAATTTGGAAAGGAGATGTCGCCACGAAAAAGATTTGACCGTAATCGAAGAACTCGCAATAGAGGTAAGTGCAGTCCTATCCATGCAGGAATGTCCCCTGATAATCTGTTTTCACCGAGATCAAGAACAACCAATTGTCGGCAATGATGCAAGGACCAAGGGATCCTTCCAGTGAGACTATTATTTTCCAAATGCAATGATTGAAGATTTTGAGGGATCTAAATGAGTCAGGTATATGACTTGACAAATTATTACTTGATAGATCAAGAACAAGAAGCTGTGGACAATCAAACGAAGGAAGTCTTCCACCAAGGTTATTGTTTGAGAGATCAAGTACTTGCAATGAGGTCAAACTATAGACATTGAATGGTGGGATGGAACCGGTGAGATGATTATTTGATAGAGAAATCGAACTGATGCCCATAGCTGCAGCCAAACTTGAAGGGATAGGTCCACAAAATGAGTTATTAGATAGATCTATATATAATAAATAAGTAGGATCCAGATTAGGTATATGACCATCAAAGTAGTTGGAACTCAAATTAAGACGTATATATTGGATTCTTTGAAGAGATGGCGGTAGTTGACCCCTAATCTGATTGTTCGACATGTCCAACACAACAATATTATAATTCCAAAACCAAGAGGGAATGTTGTCTGAGATTCCAGCTTTAGACATGTAAAGAAGATCCAGCATAGTTTGGGTTCGGATCCAATTGGGGAAGTCAGGCCCAAGTGACAAGAGGACATACCAATTCTGGAGGCATTAAATGGAGGAACCCAATCTTGACTAAAGATCATTTCAAGGTGATTATATGATACAAAAATAGATTTTAAATTTATGAGGTTGGAAAAGTGGGCCTCTGTCATGCTACCCACAAATGAGTTTGAGAAGAGATGCAAAACTTCCAATTTAGACAGCTGGCCTAGTTTAGCTGGGATTGTCCCGTTCAAACTATTATTATTTAGAGACAATTCTTGTAGATCACTTCCCGGGCTACACCTGGACAATTCTTCTACTAGGCTTCTGATCTCGCCAGCGATCTTGTTAGCGGACAGGTCTAAGATTTGCAATTTGCAGAGGCTCCCCAGAGTTTCCGGTATTTTCCCGCTAATACTGTTATCGGATAGCTGTAGAAATTGCAGTTTGCAGAGGCTTCCCAGAGTTTCCGGTATTTTCCCGCTAATTTTATTATAGCTCAAGTCGAGATATTGCAACTTGTAGAGCTTCCTAATGGTTTTTGGTATCTCTCCAGTTATCTCATTTGTAGACAAATCTAGATAAATCAAACAAGTAAAATTTCTCAGTGTCTCTGGAAGAGGACCAATAATATTGTTGACAGCCAAATTTAGATGCTCCAATTTGCTGAAACTCGCAAATACTTTTAAAATCCTCAGTGCCTTGAAAGAACAACCCCCAAGGTCAAGATGCCGAAGAGAGGTAATATTAAATAGCCAACCAGGTATGAGAGAACTAAATATGTTATTAGATAGGTCAAGCATGACAAGTGAAGTGAGATTGATATGTGGCAATGCATTAGGAATATTTTTGAGATCAACATTTGACAGAAGCAGCACCGAGAGAAAAGGAAGCATGTTGATATCATGAATCCAGTAATCCCCTGATTTGGAGAGATTGACATTACTCATGTCAAGATACTCTAGAGAAGTTATCATGGAGAGCCAATGAAGATCTTTACCAATGCTCAAGGAAGAATAACCATATGCATTGGAATGAAGATCAAGAGATCGCAAGCTAGAGAGGTTGCCCAGATGCGGAGGAATGCTTCCAAAGAATCCGGCATTGGATAGGTTGAGGTACTCTAGTTTTACCAAGGACCCAAGAAACCCAGGAATTGGGTTCTGAGAAAAATTGTTCATGCTAAGATCCAAGTGCTTGAGATGTATCAAACCAAGCAGAGAAGAATTGAGCTTACTTGGACCGGGGCGGAGGTTGTCATCTTCATCAAATGGTGATGAGAGATCATATGGGTAGCGTAGATCGAGCTCAACAACATGGCCGGTTACATTGTCACAGCCAACACCTTGCCAACTGCAACAATCTGTGCCATCCCTCCAAGTAGAGAGCCAATTATCGGCAAGTGGTTGGTAAATGCCTGCTTTGACAGCGAGGAGAGACCTCCTTTCGCTCTCTATGCAGCCACCACCTCTCTTCATCAAGTCGACACCGAGTTCAACACTAGCATGGGCATGGCAAAGAGAGGATAAAATGAGGAGGAATCCAGTTATTCCACTCAGCATGAGACACTCAGTTTTCCACATACTACTACTAGCATTAGCCATGCGATCAAGGACGACCTACAAGGCAACAATTGATTGTGTGGAGGCTTTCAAAGAGCTCAAGGATAATTTATAGAAAAAGAAAATCTAGGGAGTATTGGACAAGTTAACTGTACATTTGAGATTGAACAACTTTTCTCACTTGTCACTGCACAATTTTCCAAACTAACTAGGTGAGTCAGTCTTCGATTGAAAAGAAAGGTGTCGTCTTTGAAGGAACATGGTATGAAAATTGACTCTCTTTTGCAAGTCAAGTAAACAGTAGACTTGGAATCTTGTTCATCAACTGGGCATGTGTTGGCTGCTTGAGCAGGCTGTACTACCTAGCGTTTTTTTTCCAGGCTTGATTGGTGGAAATTGTGGCCGCAATATTCTCCCTGTAAATTGAATCCTTTTTCACATAAACAACAGATTGTCGATTAAATTACAATCTGCATTACATTTTATTATGAACCTGGTCTCTACAATTTAACAGCCAATTCCATTTATCAAAATCAAATATCTCAAACTCACCTGTAACCTTTTTCTGTAAGAAGAGAAAATTGATTTGCACAAATAGTTGATAAATCTGAAGAAATGAAATGAGCTCATCCGACAGTGCATTGAAAAGAACATCTAGTTACACCACTAATGCAAAAATAGTGAAAGCAAATTATCCTTTAAACTAGAAAATTTGACAGTAATTGCTTGCAGCTACAAGAGGCAAACTGAAAATTTTAACAGTAACAAAAAACTAAGCTGTAAACTAGAACTCTATTTTACTTAATTTTATTTTGGAATGGCAGTGGAGTGGGAATGCACCACCAGGACCAAGGCAAAAGTCAATAGATGTAAGGTATTGCACATGAAATTAAATAACATTCTCTATTTGACCACTAATGTAAAAAGTACAAGAGACACCGTCCAACCATTCATAGGGCTGCTAATTGAGCGAATTAGTCAAGCTTTGATTAGAAATACAAGTCTTTCTGTCACAGCAATCACAGGTCCATACAAGTCTCTCTCAACTTTGACGAGTAAGACGCTTCTAGAGAATTTATTTGCTGATAATTGACTATAAAGCACAGTTGGTGGAGAAATTTGACATCTTTAATGTGAAAGATACTTCCAACGACCAAGTAAACCATCAGTTGACGAAGACTTTGACAAAGCCTATATTAGCGACAAAAGGGAAAAGACCTTCACTGTTGACTCAGCCCATAATGCGAAAATTTACTTAGCCTTCCAGTATTTTTACATCCACACACCATGTCGACTCCTAGCTGCTGTAAATTTTAGCGGGCCTGTGACTCAAGCTGGTATCAATCAACATTTGTTTGCTTACCTTTTCCTTTTCTGGAACCAAATGGCCAAGAAAGAATTCTTCTAGTGTCTTTCCATTTCAACAGTGCTTCAGCTCAAATCATCCAATTCGTATTTCCTTGCTTGTATTCAGAGAATCGGAAAGAAAGCTGCATAAAAAGTAAGAGACAACCCTTCTCACCTTCAAAGCAGGCCTCTAAAGAAAGAGAATAATAGAATGTAACCAAAAAAATAAAAAAATCTAGAAAAAGATGAATGTCAAACTAAAATAAAAGAAAACAAAGAATTTTTGAAAGAAGAAAAATCCAGAAAAAATTTAAAAGAGAACTAACTAAAAGAAAAGTAGAAAGAAGAGAAATATAAATAAAATAATAAAATAACAAAACTATAGAAATGTAATTGAAAAGAAAAAGTTTGTGAAAATTCAAAAATAAAGAAAGAAATAAAGATTATAAAAAATGCCAAAAAAATTCTTAAAAGCATAAAGGAAGACAAAATTCTAAAAAAAGATAGAAAAATTCTTTCAAGATGAGGACAAAAAATATATAACTTAAAATACAATAATAAAGAAAGTAAAAGGTTTATAACATATATATATATATATATAAATTAAAGTATCAAATAAATACAAAAAACTTTGTATAAAAACAAATAACCAATGGAGGAAAAAGAAAATAAATAATTGAAAAAGAGAAAAGATAATTTTTTAATAAAAAATAGGAATTTTGAAAATTATGGAAAGAAACCAACATAAATAATTAGAGAAAATGTAAGGAATATTTTGCTACAACCATCTACTTCGCTTTATAATTAGAGGAAAATCAGCTTCATAATTTTGTTCGCTACAGCCTTATCCATGTCAGCATAAACTGATTCTTTCCCAACCGCCACTTCTTTATATATTTTTATTTTCTCTTTTACCTTCCCCATTACCCCCGACGTTTCTCTTCTCTCAACCATAACCCCAACGCAGAGTTATTCAAGGTAGCTCCCTCCCGGGGTAAGGGACGAAGCCCCAGGGAATTTTTTTTTAGATCGATTTTTTGTAGATTTCGTTTGTTCATGTCCGCGATGAATTTTGTTTGTGTTTAGATCTGAAAAATATTAGAAATCAATCGATGTCAGTGGACAGGGTTTGCTAATGCTAACGTTGCCGATATGAGGATTGTGACTCATGATCGTAGTCATCTATAAGGACTAACTCAGAAATAGGTCATTTTGGAGGACTGCGAAGCGATCATGGTCGCAGTCCTTACAAAAACTCAAAAATAGGGTATTCTGTGAGAACTACAATCGCAGTTCTCTTTTAGGGCTGCGATCATGATCGTAATCCTCATAAAAACTTAAATATAAGACATTTTTGTGAATATGATTATGTTCGCAATCCTAATAAAAAAGACTGCAATCAAGGTCGCAATCTATAAAGCCTCAAAAACATGATATTTTTGTGAAGACTGCGCTCATGATCGCAGTGATCGCAGTCCTCATAAATGTGAGAATTAAAACCAAATATCATCTTTCGTTAATGTGAGAGCGGTTCTGAAAGATGATGCTGTGCGTAATAGTACCATCGCTTTAGGAGAGGATGTAGATTTTACTCTTCTTAAATATTATCTAAAAAAAAGTGATGATAACTTATTTGAGATATCACACAAATTCTGTGTGGTTGATTTCTCAGAATTTACAAAAAATATTCTCGAGCATTTTCTTTCCAGACTTTTTTTTTTTTTTTTGAGAATGTAAATTTTATTTATCAAAAACCATAATACAGATATAAATCCAACTGGCTATACATCTATACTCGTTACATGCACTAAGTCGACTAGTTCAGGAGCCTAGTCGACTATATTGCTGCCAGTCGACTAGTCACAAGATCAAGTCGACTTATAATATACTCCAGAAGTATCCGTCCTCTCTGTTGCCACAGGAGTCGACTAATACAAAAAGGATTAGTCGACCGTACGTGCACCAAGTCGACTAGTTAAGAAATCCTAGTCGACTATATTTGTTTCAAGTCGACTAACCAAAAAGTCAAGTCGACTTGAATTTTGATCTGGATGTATCCGTCATCTCTGTTGCCACAGGAGTCGACTAATCCCAAAATTAGTCGACTATACTTGAATGTAGTCGACTAGAAACCCTTACTAGTCGACTAAAACTGCTTGTATCCCATCTTTTCTGTCAGAATTCCATACCCCTCAAAAATTCACCGTGTCAGTTGGATCCAAAGTGAATATAGTCCTATAGATGTGCAACTTAATCTTGAATATAGTAGAACCCACCTCCTGAGCCTGGCCTTCAAAATTTTCATATTACGGGCATTCCAAATATGATAAACAGTACAAGCAAGGGCCACCTTTTTAGCTTTTGCTTTTCCACCGGATCCCTTCGCCTCCTTTTTAATCCACTTAAGAGCACTAGAGATAGTTGACATCACCCGAGAGATACCCAGCCAGTCTCTAATGTATCTCCAAACCATAGCAGAGAAGGAACATTGAAAGAATAGATGATCTGCCGATTCCTTATTACCACACAGAGTACACACGAATCCTCAACCTGAAGAAAGGTCAATCTATCTTTTGTAGGTAGTCTCTTCCGCGCTGCAAGCCAAAGAGTACAAGCATGCTTTGGTGTGACATACGAATTCCAAACTGAGCTTGTCCAAGATAGTCTGGAACCCTTATATCTGAAAAACTCATATCCGAGGGATATGCACATCCGCTCACCTATCACCCAAGAGGTTACTCGCCTCTTCGCCGCCTCAACGGATCCTTCTACATGGCATATTTTATCACGTATCGCCACTAGCCTCTTAAGCAATGGTGAATCATCCCTTATACATTTCCAGTCCCAAGCAGATACATCCCCTTTAAGGTAGATATGATGCACCCAACGTACCCATAAAGTGTCCTTTTTCTTATGAATATTCCAAAAGGATTTTGCTAACAGAGAATCATTCCAAGTTTTTAGATCTCGAAATCCCAATCCACCTTCCGATTTTGGCAAGCAAATGGATTTCCAAGAAACCGGATGATGGCGCTTATGCCATAAGAAATTCCTGCACAGCCGAGTTACCCTGTCTATGATAGCACCTGGAACCGGAAAAATAGATAGCCAGAAGCAATCCACTCCTTGTAGCACTGATCTGATAAGCTCAGCTCTACCCGCAAAAGAAAGGCTGGACGCCACCCAAGAGTTGATATACATTGTTATTTTATCAACAAAAGGTGCAAATGGTCAACCTGTAACCTCCGAGCCGCCAACGGGACACCAAGATAACGGAAAGGCATCACACCAACAGGGATTCCAGTCAACTGCCTCAGTTGAAAGTTCCTCTCCATATACTCCCGCCGTAAAGAGGTTTGACTTGAGCAAGTTAGCACACAAGCCCGATTTCAAACCAAAATCCTTGAGGCTATCCATAATAATACTGACAGAAGTAATGTCCCCTCTAGCCATGAGCATGAGATCATCAGCAAATGCCAGGTGTGATAACCTAAGATTTCCACACCTAGGGTGAAATTTGAACCCAACCTGTTAGTACTGACCTTTAGACTCCTCGAAAGATATTCAATGCATATAAGAAAAAGAAAAGGAGACAAAGGATCACCCTGTCGCAATCCCTTCTTCCCATTGAACATCCCCATATCCCTCCATTCAGGCCAATAGAATAAGAAGGAGACGTTACACATTGCATAATCCATCCAATAAATCTGGCCGGGAACTGAAGACCAGTCATCACCTCAGCAAGGAATTCCCAAGAGACCGAATCATATGCTTTTCGTAGATCCACTTTAATTAAGCATCTTGGGATACCCTCTTCCTGTTATACTTTCGCAATAACTCTTGGACCAAATGGATATTTTCAATCATACTCCGACCCTCTACAAAAGCAGATTGCGAAGGATCAATAATTCCACCGAGCACAGGTCGCAGCCTCGCAGCCAGTACTTTAGAAATCACCTTATAGATCACATTACAACAGGCAATAGGCCTGAAATCACTCACAGAATTAGCATGAGCAGATTTAGGCACTAAAGCAATCAAAGTGTGATTCATTTGCTTCAGAAGATATCCTGATACGAAAAATTCCTTGACAGCATCACAGAACTGAACACCAATAATATCCCATGCTGTCTTAAAGAAGAGTGCACTATATCCATCCGGACCCGGTGCCTTGTCATTGCCAATACTGAACAGAGCCTCCTTAATCTCCTCCGAGGTAACCCCCTTCAACAGTTCAGAAGCTTGAAGGGAGGAGATAACCTCCCCACACTGAATCACCTGTGGGTCAACATGCTCCACCTGAGAATGAGTACCCAGAAGACCCTCGAAGTAACGAAGAAATTCCAAAGCTACCTCCTCCGTCGACTCCGTCATTGAACCATCCTCCTTAGAAATAGCCGCCACATAACCACGCCCCTTGTTTCTTTTCACAATACTGTGAAAGAACTTAGTACATTTATCAGATTTAGAAACATAAGTGCATTTAGCCAGCTGATAAAAGTAGTCCAACTCCGCCTTAGATAAGGCCAATGCATTCTTACGTAACTCCAAAACCTTCTCCCGCAGTTCAGAATTATCAACTTGAGATTGGATCTGCACCTGAGCGAGTTTAAGGAGCATCCTAGCCCGATCAGCTCGAGAAGCAATATGACCAAAGTTCCTCTCATTGAGAAGTTTCAACGGGGCTTTCAATAGCTTAAGCTTGCGACAAAACTGAAATTGAAGAGAACCTACTATCTCAATTTCCCAGCCAGCTCTAACAGTCTCCCGAAAGTCCTCATGACCCGCCAAGAAATTCCAGAATCGAAACGGTCTATTCACCGTTCGGGGCCACTCAAGTAAAGAGACTATTCCAGGGGAATGGTCCGACAGACAACCAGACGGTAAGAATTCCACATGGCAGTAAAATGCCCTCTGATGCCAAAGAGGGTTGGCCATCACTCTATCCAACTTAGACCAGACATTACCATTGGTCCAAGTCAAGTGGCAACCCGTGAACTGTAAGTCCGACAGTCCCAATTCATCACAACAATCAGTAAAGTCTTTAATTTGGTATTGTGACACCTCCACACCACACACCCTCTCCTCCTGTCTCAAGATATTGTTGAAATCCCCCATCAGAAGCCAAGGTTCAGACATATTATCACCCCATCTAATTAAGTTCTCCCATAGGCTTCTCCTAGTCACTATGGAATGGAACCCATAAACAAAACTACCAATGAAAGATACGGATGATACCTTACATACCACCCTGCAGTGAATAATCTGAGGGAGAATCTCCAGAGTATCCAGCTGAATCTTCAATGGATCATACAGGATTAATATTCTACCTCCACCATGAGAATCATACAGGATTAATTTTCTTTCCAGACTTGATTGGTGGAAATTGTGGCTGCAGTATTCTCTGTAAATTGAATCCTTTTCCCCATAAATCACAGATATACGATGAAACTACAATCTGCATTACATTTTATCATGAACCTGGTCGCTACAATTTAACAGCCAGCAATCCAACCCCCCCCCCCCCCCACCCCCCCAAAACAAAACAAAGAGCAATTCCATTTATAAAATCAAATATCTTAAACTCACCTGCAACCTTTTTATGTAAGAAGAGAATTAATTTGTACAAATAGTTGATAAATCTGAAGAACTGAAATGAGCACATCCGACAGTGCATTGAACAGAGCATCTAGTTACATTACTATTCCAAAAATAGTGAAAGCAAATTATCCTTTAAACTAAAAAAGAGCTGACGAATTATCTAGGTGACATTCATTAGACAGTAATTGCTTGTCAGCTACAAGAGGCAAACTGAAAATTTTAACAGTAACAGAAAACTAAGCTGTAAACTAGAACTCTATTTTACTTAATTTTATTTTGAAAAGGCAGTGGAGTGGGAGTGCACCACCAGGACCAAGGCAAAAGTCAATAGAAGTAAGGTATTGCACATGAATTAAATAACATTCTCTACAAGAGGCAAACTGAAAAATTTAACAGTAACAGAAAACCAAGCTGTAAACTAGAACTCTATTTTGCTTAATATTATTTTGGAAAGGCACTGAAGCCACAGGACCAAGGCAAAAGTTAATAGATGTAAGTTATTGCACATGAAATTAAATGCCATTCTCTATTAGACCACTGATGTAAAAAGTACATGAGACACCATTCTCATTTCTAACTCCAACATAACGTTACGTAACCAACCATTCATAGGGCTGCTAATTGAGCGAATAAGTCGAGCTTTGATTAGAAAGACAAGTCTTTCCGTCACAGCAATCTGGGCCATACAATTCTTTCTCAACTTTGATGAGTAAGACGCTTCCAGAGAACAACTTTGATGACTATAAAGCGTCAGTTAGTGTAGAAATTTAACATCTTTAATTTGAGAGATACTTCTGGCGACCAAACAGCTAAACCATCAGTTGTCGAAGACTTTGACAAAGCCTATATTATCGACAAAAGAGAAAAGACATTCACTATTGACTCAGCCAATAATACGAAAATTTACTTAGCCTACTAGTATTTTACATCCACCCAACATGTCTGTGACTCAAGCTGGTATCAATCAACACTTGTTTACTTACCTTTTCCTCTTCTGAAACAAATGGCCAAGAAAGAATTCTTCTAGTGCCTTTCCATTTTAACAGTGCTTCGGCTCATAATCGTCCAATCCTTATTTCCCTACCTGTATTCAGAGAATCGGAAAGAAAGCTGCATAGAAAGTAAGAGAACAACCCTTCTCACCTTCAAAGCAGGCCTCTAACGAAAGAGAATAATAGAATGTAACCAAAAAAATAAAAAAATCTAGAAACAGATGAATGTAGAACTAAAATAAAAGAAAACAAAGAATTTTTGAAAGAAAGAGAACTAACTAAAAAAATGTGAAAGAATAGAAATATAAATAAAATAATAAAATAACAAATTATAGAAATGTAATCGAAAAGAAAAAGTTTGCGAAAATTCAAAAATAAAGAAAGAAATAAAGATTATAAAAACAGAAAATGCCAAAAAAATTCTTAAAAACAAAAAGGAAGACAAAATTCTCAAAAAGATAAAAAAATTCTTTGAAGATAAGGACAAAAATATATAATATAAAATACAATAATAAAGAAAATAAAACTGAAGTGCAATTTCATTTATCAAAATCAAATGTCTCAAACTCTATCTCTGTAAAAAGAGAACATTAATTTGTACATATAGTTGATAAACTGAAGACATGAGATGAGCACATCTGACCGGTGCGTTGAAAAGAGAAGTTACATTACTATTCTAAAAATAGTGAAAGCAAAATATCCTTTAAACTAAAAAAGGACCTAACGAATTATCTAGGTGCAATTATTAAACAGTAAATTGCTTCTCTGCTACAAGATGAAAACTGAAAAAAATTAACAGTAACAGAAACCCAAGCTGTAAACTAGGACTCTATTTTTGCTTAATTTTTATTTTTAAAGGTAGTGGAATGCTAGTGAACCCACAGCACCAAGGCAGAAGTCAACAGATGAAGGTATTGAACCTGAAATTAAATAACATTCTCCATCTGACCGCAATGTAAAAGTGTTAGGATTTTGTCTTATTTCCAAGAAAATGATTGTCCAAGAAGACCCAATCAAATTGGAGAAGAAGAAGAATGAGAAAAGAAGCAGATCAAGCAATTGGAGAGAGACAAGTCGACTAATAGAATCTATTAGTCGATTAATAGTGTTCAACAGAAACTCAGACATCTACATGATGTTGGCCCAGAGGCCTTCTACTCTAGTTTTGATGATGATCAACTCATGTAGTTATGTGTACTAATGATCTTGTGATTTTAGTTTCAGATCTCTAATTAAGATATTAGTTGGTGATTAGCTTCAACAAGATAGTTTGGAAGCATTCACATGATGATTCAAGAGCCCGAGCGTCAAAGATCATACATAGCACTCATTGGAGTCAAGCTCGGTGAATCAAGTTTTGGATCGAGTCGGCTTGGAGATTGCGCTCTACAAGAAGACATCGGTACCTAGTTTAGTTTTGTGTTTAGATCCAAATTGTAAAGATTAGAATAGTATGATTGAAAAACACCTAGAGGGGGGGTGAATAGGTGTAATTGCTAATCTAACAATCTTTTAAAACTAAGTATGATAAATGATGCAACGATCTCTCAAAACAAGACTAAGAGCCGAATACCCCGTGAAGGATTCTGAACTCCTTCCTCCTGCTTCCCCTTGAAATGGGTTAGAGGTGCGCAATGCAACCTTGTTGTATGAGATATGATCGATCAAGGCAAAGTATGATGGATGAATAGTGAGATGCACACAATATAACACAAGTATCACAAGCTTGAAATAATAGCACAAAGAAAGAAATAAGATCACAAGCAAGTAATTGAAAGCAATATAGAGCAAGAGAAATTTAAAACAAGAATGGATACAAAGCAATCACAAACACAAATATTTGTTTCGAGGTTCGAGCCATCGCTCTACTCCCCGCCTTCACCTCCGTGAAAGGTTTCCACTATCCACCGAGGACGAATACAATGGTCTACCGAAGACCCGAGCACCGAGCTCCACCACTTACAAGACCTCTACCGAAGAGGTGTCTCCACAAGATTAAGAAGATCACAAGAACAAGAGTGATCACAACAAGATCACCAAACTCTTTTACAACACTCTCACTCTTTTTACAACTTCACTATAGAATGAGTTAGGATTTTTGGCTCTATGAAGTGTAGTGAGAAAATTTCAGTTGTAGAGTGATATTAGTAATCAAACACAACTGAAAAACTAGCTCAAAAAGAATTGGAAATGAAAGCCTTAAACAATTTTTCTTCTCTTTTGAAAACAATGAAAACTTGAGGATTTTTCTTAGTGTTTTGTAAGAGGGTCTTCTCCTCTATTTATAGGGAGAGAAATAGATTTAAAACAATTTATTTAGACCTTATTTGCTCTGAAAAATTCTGGAAAACCCTGAAAAAGTCTGCCAAAAAGCAGTCAACAAAATAGATTTCAGAATTGCACAAAAGAGGAAAGAGCCGTTGGGCAGCAGCAGGCTTGGCGGTCGACCGGGCCGGTCGACCGCCAGCTCAGCTGGCAAAGAGCCGTTGGCTCGGGTCGACCGGGCCGGTCGACCGACACTAAAAACAAAAACAAATTTATCTTCGAGCGGTCGACCGGGCCGGTCGACCCAGAAAACCCGAGAGCAACTGCTTTCAGTCGGTCGACCGGGGCGGTCGACCGACAGACGTGCACAAGTGTGCACGTCCTGGCACTGGCGCCGGTCGACCGGGCCGGTCGGCTGGTCACCCTGAAAACAGAAAAGTAGCAGGATTTTTAACATGAAAAATTTGTGAAAATTGTTTTGAGGTAGGGAAAGTTAAGTAATCATGCTGGAAAGGGTATACATACATGATCTAAACAAGATATATATATTTGTAAAATTAAGGGTCATGTATATATATACTAAGGCATGAAACATAAATTTTTGACAAACGAAAACTTGGATAAAAACGTGTGTGTGTATCCTAGAGCCAATATTCAAAACTCAAACTTTAACATTCTAATTCTTACATTGTTCTAAGTACTACAAGTGCTTCAAGAGGGCTTGTCACCATCAAGGTCTTCAACACTTGAGTCTTGAGCCCACTTTGAGTTGACTTGAGTCCAAAACACTTTCTTTTAGGGTGTAAACCTTTTAGTAGAGTTAGAACCCTGAAACACACTTAAACAATAAACAATATTAGTACAAATAACTAATATGTTTTGTAATCATCAAAACACACTAAATATGGGTGATTGTAACCTTGGGCCAACAATCTCCCCCTTTTTGATGATGACAAAACATATTGGTTATTTAAACAAAAGTGAAAGAAGAGCTTGGAAAGCTCCCCCTCAAATAATGCTATGTATCAAGAAAAGCTAAACACATAGTTTTGTCAAGATGCTCAAATACATCAAATACATCATAAACAAGCAAAACTCTTTTTCTTTTGCTTCATTAAAACATTTCTTTTTCATTAAAACATTTCTTTTTCTCCCCCTTTTTGTCATACATCAAAAAGGGTTAACACAAAACAAACAAAATATTTAAGAGAAATTTGTATTTAAGAATCCATAATACAAACATTCAACTCACCACAAATAAAGGAAAATCTAGCATAGTCTAAAGGTTTAGTAAAAATATCGGCAAGTTGAAAATCGGTAGAAACATAATCAATATCAATATCACCTTTCTCATAATGATCTCTAAGAAAGTGATACCTAATGTCAATGTGTTTGGTTTTACTATGTTGATTTGCATTCTTTGTCATGTGAATAGTACTAGTATTATCACAAAATATTTTAACATGATCAAAGTGTAAATCATAGTCAAGGAGAGTATATTTCATCCAAAGAACTTGTGCACAACAAGCTCCGGCCGCAACATACTCCGCTTCGGCGGTTGAAAGGGCTACCGAATTTTGCTTTTTGGAAGACCAAGATACAAGACAATTACCTAGGAATTGACATGTTCCACTTGTGCTCTTCCTATCTACCCTACAACCCGCATAGTCGGCATCCGAAAAACTCGTCATTGAAAATTGGCCGGTTTTCGGATACCACAAACCCATTTCAATAGTACCCTTAAGGTATCTAATTATGCGTTTAACCGCAATTATATGAGACTCTTTAGGATAAGATTGAAAACGTGCACAAAGACAAACGGAAAACATAATATCCGGCCTACTAGCCGTCAAATACAATAAACTACCAATCATGCTACGATAAAGCTTAATGTCTACACTTTTACCTTGTTCATCCTTGTCAAGCTTGGTAGTTGTTGCCATGGGAGTTTTGCTCACTTTAGATCCTTCAAGCCCGAACCTTTTGATTAGTTCCTTTGTGTACTTGGCTTGATTGATGAAGATCCCATCCTTTCTTTGCTTGATTTGGAGTCCAAGGAAATAGTTGAGTTCCCCATCATAGACATTTCAAATTCTTCCTTCATGCATGATTCAAAACTTGGCAAAGAGATTCATTAGTAGAACCAAAAATAATGTCATCAACATAAATTTGCACAATAAGAATATCTTTTTCTACATGTTTTGTAAACAAAGTTGTGTCAATTTTTCCTTTCTTAAAACCATTTGAAATTAAAAATGAAGAAAGTCTTTCATACCAAGCCCTAGGGGCTTGTTTTAAACCATAAAGAGCTTTATCTAATTTAAACACAAAATCCGGATGTGTAGGATCAACAAACCCGGGGGGTTGTTCAACATACACCTCCTCTTCAATAAACCATTTAGAAAAGCACTTTTAACATCCATTTGAAATAATTAAAATCTTTATATGAGGCAAATGCTAGTGTCATCCGTATGGCTTCAAGCCGTGCTACGGGTGTAAAGGTTTCTTCAAAATCGATTCCTTCGATTTGAGTGTAACCTTGGGCAACTAACCTAGCTTTATTCCTAACAACGTTACCCGATTCATCCAACTTGTTCTTAAAGATCCACTTAGTACCAATTGTTGGTCTATCGTGGGGCCTAGGAACAAGATGCCAAACTTGGTTGCGCTCAAATTGATTGAGTTCCTCTTGCATAGCTAGCAACCAATATGAATCGGCCTCGGCTTCGAGGACGTTCTTGGGTTCAATATGAGAAATAAATGCATAATGGCCACAATAGTCATGAAGTTTAGAGCGAGTGGTTACCCCTTTTGATACTTCACCTATGACGAGGTCCTTGGGATGATGAGGATTGTATCTCCAACCCTTTGGAAGTTGTTGAGTAGGCTCCATATCAATTGATTGAATTCATGTCCTTGAGCCTCTTCTACTTTAGCTTCACTTCCTTCATCATCCTTTGGCTTGTCGCCCAAGGGAGGTGTATCCTCCAAGGTCACTTTCTCCAAGCCTTCATCCAATGCATCTATTTCTACAACATTCTTAACAAACAAGTTAGATTTCTCAAACTTAACATGTATAGATTCCTCAATAGTCAAAGATGATCTATTGAAGATTCTATAAGCCTTGCTAGTGTTAGAATAACCAACAAAAATAGCCTCATAAGATCTAGCATCAAATTTTCCTAAGTTATCTTTTGTATTTAAAACAAAACATTTGCATCCAAAAACCTTGAAATATGAAACATTTGGTTTTCTAGAAAAGTACATTTCAAAAGAAGTTTTTGAAGTATTTTTATACAAGAAAACACGATTTGATATATAGCATAATGTATTAACGGCCTCGGCCCACAAATAATGTGGTAGATCATATTCACTTAACATTGTCCTAGCCATCTCTTGTAAAGTTCGATTTTTCCGTTCAACTACTCCATTTTGTTGTGGAGTTCTAGGACAAGAAAGTTCATGCTTTGTTCCATTTTCTTCACAAAAAGTGGTAAAGGGTAGGTTAATGAACTCACCTCCTCTATCACTTCTTATTCTTAAAATCGAAACATCTTTTTCTTTTTCAACTCTTTTCTTAAAAGTTTGGAAATATGAAAAAGCTTGATTTTTGTGCTCAAGAACGAAAACCCAAGTAAATCTTGAAAAGTCATCAACCAAAACAAATGCAAATCTATTCCCACTTAGACTTTTGGTTTGTGTAGGGCCAAATAGATCCATATGGATTAACTCCAAAGGACGTGATGTCATGATATCCTTAATTGATTTGAAAGAAGACTTAGTTTGTTTTCCAAATTGACATGCGTCACAAACTCGGTCCTTTTCAAAACTCAAACAAGGAATACCTTTCACCATTTCCTTTGTGTTTAACCTAGAAATATGATCAAATGAAATATGGCCTAATCTTCTATGCCACAACCAAGAGTCATCATCGAGGGCTTTTAAACAAGTAATATTACAAGACATATTAGACATATCTATCATATAAACATTACTTTCACGAAAACCGGAAAACACACAAGTATTTGAAATTGTATCAATTACTTTACAAACTACATTATCAAAAACAACATCAAAGCCTTTATCACAAAGTTGACTAATACTCAAGAGGTTATGCTTGAGGCCATCAACTAAAACTACATTCTCAATTAAAGGGATGTGCCGAGTTTTACATTACTAATACCGATGATTTTACCCTTGGCATCATCTCCGAAGGTGACGGTGCCACCTTCATGGTATCTTGATAGGGTTGCAAAGTTGTTGATGTCCCACGTCATGTGCCTTGAGCAACCACTATCAAGATACCACAATCCTCTACGTCGTTGGGCTTTGGAAGGTACCTATATCATTTAATAAAATCGTTGACTTTGGTACCCAAACTTTCTTGGGTCCTTGAAAGTTAGTGTTTCGAACCCAAATATTATGATAAGATGCACTTAGTCTATCATAGCAAAAATTGGCTAAGTGTCCTTTTCGCCCACAATGTGAACATGAGAACACTCTTCCATACATGAATGCATGATGTGTGTGTGTAGTGTGAGCATGTTTTGGGGGTTTGCCACGATGTAAAGGTTGTGTGGTATGAACATGAGCATGTACATGATGAGTGAAATCACCTAGAGGGGGGTGAATAGGTGATGGCTATATGATAATGGCAATTATGCGGAATTTAAAATTTAACTCTAACAATTATCACAATACAAATACTTGCAAGAATTAAACAAGGTAAAGGTGCAAGTAATTAAAGAGATAGAGTTAGAAGAATTTGAGCAAACGCAAACACGCCGATATGTTTCCGAGGTTCGAGCCACGCTCCACGTCCCCGCCTTCACACTTGAAGGATTTCCACTATTGAGGATCCCACCGGATCAACAATACAAGGACAACACTTGTCCGTCTCCCGTGATGACACTTCACCACCTTGAGCACACTAGCTCGCCTTGAGGCCGATGCCTCTACAACTTCACTCAATTACAATGGAAGTGATCACACTTGACCACTTTACAAACGAGCTCACTAAGCACAATCCTAGAACCAAATAGGAGAGTTAGAGTATGGGATTGTGTAGTGCAAAGCTAGAGAGAAGTAGAGGAATAGGCTCCAAGAAAGGTGATGGAAATTTAGGCTTTGGAGAGAAAAATCTTTTCTTTTGAAAACTTTGGAAATCTTTGAAACTCTTGTAAAATTGCACTTGATAGCTCTAAAATCATTAGTCATTTCATATGAAGTGACCACCTATTTATAGGGGTCAAAAACTGCTCAAGAGATTCGTTGGAGACAAATCCCTAAAGTCAAAAAGTCAGAAATAGCTGTTGAGTCTGTCAGAACTTTTGACAGACTACCGGTCGACCGGGTCGGTCGACCGCCAACGGTCGAAAATCCGACCGTTGGGGCTCACCGGTCGACCGGGTCGGTCGACTGGCAATTTCCAGAGAGCAGCAGGATGGGGCCGGTCGAGTATCGGTCGACTCCCGGTCGACTGATACGCTCATGCACATTTGTGCATGTCGGTCGAGTGCCGGTCGACTGCCGGTCGACCGGTCACTGTGAATTTCTGAAAAATCAGAACTTACAGGACCTGGACAATTTGGATTTGGTTTTGGGTCTTGGATAAAATGTTTTGGTCTTGAAAAATCATAGAGTATGAGCATGTGTCATACTACTATCAAGGTAAAATACTTGGTAAAAATTCTTTGGATAAAAACTTGATTTTTAATGAAATGTTTTTCCAAAAACTAGTCTCTCTAAAAATCATATTTCCAAAATAGATATGTTCAACTAAAACTGAGTTTGGAAATAGAAATAGAAAGTATTTTGAAGCCATAAATCACTCTAGAAAATGTGTGTGTGTGATATCCCATATCTCTACTTCTACTATTTAGTTTTGACAAAAATTCTAAAACAAAATAGACAAAATACAAATCTTGGATTCTTTAGCAAGTCTTGATCTTCTTCTTGAACTATTCTTCAACGTAAATTCCGAAGCTTCCTATGTGCTTTAGCTTGGGAATGCAAATGTTGGGCGAACTCCAAAAGTGTGAGTCTTTTAGAGGAGTCGTCAAAATCTGTTTCTTTGAACCTGAAATACTTTTAAAACAAGATTATTAAATACATAACTAAATACGTTTTGCTATCATCAAAATAACCGGGATAATGGCCTTTGGGCCAACAATCTCCCCCTTTTTGATGATGGCAAAACATATGTAGTTATCACAAGATATTTTGGGTAGAGTCTTCAAATGAAACTCCCCCTCAACATATGCATATATAAAAATCATACTCAGGCATATTATCACAATTGATAAATCATAAACATCATATATCCATGCCCATAGAAAATATCAACTACCCATGTCATATCATAGATAAAAGGAAATGAGTCTCAACATGACATAAATACATAACACAAACAATACATGTCCACAAAAAATAAAAGGTGTCCAACACAACAAAATAAGTCAAGTACATAACAAAATGACAAAAGTGTCACACAAAATATCTCTCTCTCCAATATCTCTCCCCCTTTTTGACATCATCAATAAAGGGGAGGTCACTCATCAGCAGCATCACTCAGTCGCCTCGTCATCCTCCTCCTCGTCATCATCAGAGCCCTCGGCCATCGTCTGGTCATCACCATCATCTGAGGAAGAAGAGGAATCTACCTCCTCTGTATCCAAGGCATCAACTCTGGGGCGCGGTGGTGGAATAGAGACGCGAGCTCTGGGAGGGAAAGGAGGACCAGCGGCAGGGAGACGACGAGCACCCCGGAGTCCCATCAGGAACGACTATGTCCATTTTTGTGAACAAAGACTGGAACTGAACATCCACAAATCTCATGGATTCAGCCATATAGGACAAGTCGTTACGGACCTCCGCCCGAAAAACAGCATCCATAGCAGCACGATCAGCCAAATCTGCACGAATTGCAGAGACTTGCTCTCCGACCCAGGCCTGATGAGCCTCGATCATTGAGCGGACCTCAGAAGCAGAAGCACCCTGAAACTCAGGAGCAGGAAAAACAGGAGGTGGAGCTGGAGCTGGATCAGCTGCAGGAACAGGTGGTGGTTGCACAGCTGCGTGTCGACGCAACTGAGCTTCCATCATCTTCAAGACAGCAGTATTGATATCAGATGAGGGTTTTGAAGGGGCTTGACCAGAGAGATCAAAATCTAAAGCCCTGAGAAGATGGGTAATGAGCATGCCATAAGGCAGACTCCTACCAGCAGTGCGAATCTGATCACCACTCATGTGAGAAGCGATCACTCGAGGGAAATTTATCTTAATGCCTTTAAGGAGGCAATAGATAATCAGGGGAACAGGACCTCGAGCATGACTGAATTCACCGGATTTAGGCACGATATTATGAAAGATAATCTTAGCAAGGACCTGAGATTGGAGGGAATACTGACTTACAATCTCATTCCTCACTAGATCGGGATTGTCATCCTGGTGAATGAGAGTGGATGCGGTGAGCGAAGACTCACCCTCCGGATATTCAGGAAAATCATGTAGGTCATAAGAGTAAACATCTATTCCATCAGTGGAAAGATGAAGAATCCTAGCAAACTGACCTAGGGAAATGTTTATGTCCCTACCCATCACACGGGAGATGATCCGGTTCCCACTAAATTCAAATTGGCATAGAAATAGGGAACCAAAGAAGTGTAAACCTTCTCCCTGATGGAGAGAAAATCCACAAGATTGTTGGTACGGAGTATGTGGGGGATATCGAGGTGTTCAAAATCATGGATAGCCACAAACCTACCCGAAATAGTGTTCCTAGGGGCTAGATGTGTGTAACGGTCAGAGGCAAGATCGTTACGCATCAAGGGATCAGTCCTAGGGGCTTGAGATGAGGATTGGGCAATGCCCTTTCCCTTCTCAGAACGATGTCTTTTAGGAGCCATGACAAAAATCAAATTTTTAGGGTTTTTGCAGGTAAAGGCACGATCTAGATGATTAATCAACCTAATATGAAGACAAAAGAAGTGATATATCTAAGCTAGAAAGGAAGAACAAGTGAAAAATCCGAAATTTTTACCTTTGGAAAAATCTGAAACCCTAGCTTGAAAACCCAGAAATTCTGAAAATCTGATGGACAGATCGGCTTGAGATTGAAGATCTGAATTAGGAATGAGGAGTTTGAGATGGGTTTTGAAGGAATTTAAGATCGGGTGAATGGATTAGAAGTTGGGAATTTTGAGAGGGGGGAGCTCCTGCGGTTCGCTGAGAGAGGAATGTGAGAGAGAGCGAAACAGTGAAGAAAAAGTCCAAATATAGGCCAAAATACGACGATCGGTCGACTGGGGTTAAGGGACCGGTCGACCGAAAAGATACAGAGAGTCACGCATCTTGATCGGTCGACTGGTCCTATAACAACAGTCGACCGGTAGCACAAAAAAAATACAAAATTTTTCTTCTCAGACAGAGCCGGTCGACTGGGGTTAGGGGCCGGTCGACCGGTAAGTCTGAAAATTCTGCTACCAGGTTCTGACCAAAAAAATTTTAAATAAAAAAAAATTATAACAAATAAAAATATGTTATATAATAACATACAGGGATATAACAATCAGTTTTAAAAAAATCTTCATTTAGAGATCATATCAACAAAACTTCACATAAAATGATTTAATTTTATTTTACAAATTTAAACAAAGATTTAAAGATGTTGAAGCCGAATACCCAGTGACGGGTTCTGAACTTCATCCTCTTGATTCCTCTTGAATGAGTTGAGGTGCGCAATTGCCATCTTTAAGGTATTTGTTCAAATATGAAAATTTTCAAAAGGTTTTATTTTATTTATGAAAATAGGTCTATATGTATACAAGTATAAAATTACAACATCTAAACTATACATGTAGATACACTATCTAACAAAATGGACATGTGGACAAGTATGACATAAGGCATAACTATACAAGATATGAAAATTATCACAAGGCATGTACACAACATGATAGAAAAGTAGTTCTATATAAGCATGTATCAATGACGAACAAAAGCAAACTAACAATTCTATACACATGAATACATTACCACAAAATCAACAACTATTTTAAAATGGAGATATTACCAATTTAGGGGCAATCTCCAAAATAGGTGCCTCCACGATAGCGATGCAAACTAGATTTGAACTTGTGAGCTTAGTTGCATCTACCACCCGGGCACCGTCTCCCCCTAAGTCTTGGAGGAAGTAGATCCACCTGTGTCACCTACATTTGGAGGATCTTTTGGTACCCAAATCTTTGAGGGTCCTTTAGGGTTAGTACCGGGGCGAACCCAAACATATTTATTCTTAACATTATTTTTAGCATAACAAAATTTTTCTAAATGGCCTTTGCGGCCACAATGAGTGCAAACATAAATCCTACCATTACCATACATGTATGCATGCTTGTGAGTGTGAGCATGTTTCCGTGCATGTGTATGTGCATGTTGTGCATGTTTCCCTTGGGGTGTTCCCTTAGGAAATTTAGAAGCTATCTTTTTCAAATCAAATGCACAATTTTTAAGTGTGGAGTCCAAAGCATCAACACGCTTTTGGATCTCAACAAAATCATTTCTATCAATTGACACTATGGTGGTTTTACCCTTATTTGCAAGTTTATATTTATCAAAATCATTTTTCAATTTTCCAAAAGAGCTAGATAAAACATCCTTTTCTTTAACAACTATTTCAACTTTATATTTTAAAGCTTCATTTTCTCTTTTTAATTTCTTATTTTGAGATTGGGAAATCTCATACCTATTTTGCAATTCTTCAAAAAATTGTGCAAGTTCATCCATAGTTAACTCTTCCTCATCTAAAGAGTTTTCTAGAGTTACCTTTGGTGCATCCTCCCCATGTGCCATGAAACACATGTGCGCGGCGTCGACTTCCTCTTCGGATTCCGACTCCGTGTCATCCCAAGTAGCCACCATTGCTTTCTTCTTTCTTTGCCCGTTCTTGGATGTGGTCGCTTGTAGAGCGGGGCAATCGGCAATGAGATGACCGATCTTCTTGCAATGGAAGCAAGGACCGGGCTCCTCTCTTTTTCTTTCAAATCTCCCTTGAGGTTTCCCTCGCCGGAAATTGCTTTGTCTTCCCTTTTGTAAAACATCTTGCCCACTTTCCGGATGAGCATGGCGAAGTCTTCATCGCACTCGTCCGATGAATCATCCTCGTCTTGAATTGTTGGAGCGGCTTTGAAGGCTATTGATTTCTTCTTGGGTGCCTCCCTTTCTTCTCGTACCTTCATCTCCATCTCATATGTTTTGAGATTTCCGATGAAGCCGGAGAAGTCCATCTCCTCCTTGTCATTTAGCTCCTTGAGGGTTGTCGCCTTGACTTCCCAAGCTTTGGGAAGAGCTCTAATCACCTTCCTTATCTTTTGATCGTTGTCAATCTTGTCGCCTAAGGAAGAAAGAGCATTAGTTATTTTTGTAAAGCGAGTGAGCATGTCATCAATGCTCTCATTATCAATCATGTAAAAATTCTCATATTGAGAACGTAACAAGTCAACTTTTGCTCTCTTGACTTGTGACGTTCCCTCATGAGTCACAATAAGCATGTTCCAAACTTCATATGCCGATTTACAATTAATGATGCGTGCAAGGTCATCTTCAATAAGTGCTTGTGTTAATGCATATTGTGCCCTAGCATTTGCTTCATAGTCTTTGGAAGTATCCTCGGACCATGTGCTCTCATCACTAGTTGGTTCAATGAAGTCTTTGGTAATGGCCCTAGCTACCCTAACACCTAAGGATTTCAAAACAAGTTCATCTTGACTTTCCAAATAGGAAAGTTCAAGCCATCAAATTTGGGAGGGGATTTAATGCTAGAAAAGTCCATGGATGCCATGAATGCACGAGCAAGTAAAATGCAACAAACAACAACAAGCAAATATATAGCCAAAATATGGATCTCCCTAAGGTTGTTAGACCTAAGTTGTAGGGTTAGGCTCTGATACCAATTGAAATCACCTAGAGGGGGGTGAATAGGTGATGGCTATATGATAATGGCAATTATGCGGAATTTAAAATTTAACTCTAACAATTATCACAATACAAATACTTGCAAGAATTAAACAAGGTAAAGGTGCAAGTAATTAAAGAGATAGAGTTAGAAGAATTTGAGCAAACGCAAACACGCCGATATGTTTCCGAGGTTCGAGCCACGCTCTACGTCCCCGCCTTCACACTTGAAGGATTTCCACTATTGAGGATCCCACCGGATCAACAATACAAGGACAACACTTGTCCGTCTCCCGTGATGACACTTCACCACCTTGAGCACACTAGCTCGCCTTGAGGCCGATGCCTCTACAACTTCACTCAATTACAATGGAAGTGATCACACTTGACCACTTTACAAACGAGCTCACTAAGCACAATCCTAGAACCAAATAGGAGAGTTAGAGTATGGGATTGTGTAGTGCAAAGCTAGAGAGAAGTAGAGGAATAGGCTCCAAGAAAGGTGATGGAAATTTAGGCTTTGGAGAGAAAAATCTTTTCTTTTGAAAACTTTGGAAATCTTTGAAACTCTTGTAAAATTGCACTTGATAGCTCTAAAATCATTAGTCATTTCATATGAAGTGACCACCTATTTATAGGGGTCAAAAACTGCTCAAGAGATTCGTTGGAGACAAATCCCTAAAGTCAAAAAGTCAGAAAAATAGCTGTTGAGTCTGTCAGAACTTTTGACAGACTACCGGTCGACCGGGTCGGTCGACCGCCAACGGTCGAAAATCCGACCGTTGGGGCTCACCGGTCGACCGGGTCGGTCGACGACTGGCAATTTCCAGAGAGCAGCAGGATGGGGCCGGTCGAGTATCGGTCGACTCCCGGTCGACTGATACGCTCATGCACATTTGTGCATGTCGGTCGAGTGCCGGTCGACTGCCGGTCGACCGGTCACTGTGAATTTCTGAAAAATCAGAACTTACAGGACCTGGACAATTTGGATTTGGTTTTGGGTCTTGGATAAAATGTTTTGGTCTTGAAAATCATAGAGTATGAGCATGTGTCATACTACTATCAAGGTAAAATACTTGGTAAAAATTCTTTGGATAAAAACTTGATTTTTAATGAAATGTTTTTCCAAAAACTAGTCTCTCTAAAAATCATATTTCCAAAATAGATATGTTCAACTAAAACTGAGTTTGGAAATAGAAATAGAAAGTATTTTGAAGCCATAAATCACTCTAGAAAATGTGTGTGTGTGATATCCCATATCTCTACTTCTACTATTTAGTTTTGACAAAAATTCTAAAACAAAATAGACAAAATACAAATCTTGGATTCTTTAGCAAGTCTTGATCTTCTTCTTGAACTATTCTTCAACGTAAATTCCGAAGCTTCCTATGTGCTTTAGCTTGGGAATGCAAATGTTGGGCGAACTCCAAAAGTGTGAGTCTTTTAGAGGAGTCGTCAAAATCTGTTTCTTTGAACCTGAAATACTTTTAAAACAAGATTATTAAATACATAACTAAATACGTTTTGCTATCATCAAAATAACCGGATAATGGCCTTTGGGCCAACAATGAGTATTTTTCTTAGGGGCTTGTTTCTTAGAAAACATAGCCTCTATCTTCTTTTTATCAAACTCATAATTTTTCAAAACAATTCCTAATGAATCTATTCTTTCCTTAAGCATGTTAATCTCATTAGAATCAACTAGTGGGGACTTGCCTTTACAAGAGATCTTGTACTTATCAAAATCATTTTTAGTTGTAGCTAAAGTAGAGAGCAAGTCATCCTTTTCTTTAGAAAGATTTACTACTTGAAGACTAAGAGATTCATTTTCCTTTTTCATTTTTAAATACTTTTTCTTTAGAAAATCATAGTTATGAGACAATTCTACAAAAGCTTCTCCTAGTTCATCCATAGATAATTCTTCATCAAAAGAAGTGGAAGGGTTACCTTGCTTGTGCTTTCATTAGCCATGAAGCACATGTTAGCGGTGTCGATCTCCTCCTCAGATTCACTCTCGGAATCCCATGTAGCCTTCATTGCTTTCTTCTTGAAGGGCTTCTTGGATATGGAGGGCTTTAGTTTGTCCGGACACTCCGCTACAATATGTCCCGGTCTTTGGCAATTGAAGCATATAATCTTTCGTTCTTCTTTGCCTCCTTGCCATCTCTTTCTTCCTTGAAATTTCGCCTTGTTGTACATCCTCCGGACGTTCTTCACAAGAAGTGAGAGCTCTTCGTCATCTTCTTCTTCATCGTCGTCTTCGGAGTGTGTGGATTGACTCTTGAAGGCTATGGTCTTTTTCTTGGAAGGAGCAATGTCCTCCCTTGCTTTCCTCTCCATCTCATGGTTTTTGAGGTTCCCAATGAGACCAATTAGCTCCATCTCCTCTTTGTCATTGAGTTCCTTCAAGGTTGTTGCTTTTACTTCCCATGAAGGAGGAAGAGCCCGGATGATCTTTCTTACTCTTTGATCATTGTCAATAGCATCACCTAGAGAAGAAAGTCCATTAGTGATCTTTGTAAATTTTGTAACCATATCATCTATGGTTTCATGTTCTTGCATGCTAAAGTTCTCATATGGGACCGAAGAAGGTCTATCTTAGCCCTCTTCACTTGTGAGGTCCCCTCATGTGTGACTAACAAGTGTGACCAAATCTCGAATGCGGATTTGCAATGGATGACTCTAGCTATGTCATCATCATTGAGGGCTTGAAGTAGTGCATAGTGAGCCCTAGCATTGGCATCAAATTCTTTGGTCTCTATTTCGGACCAAGTAGATTCATCACCGGGGGGTGCACTAAAGAGTTTGGTCACGGCCTTTGCAACTCGACTACCTAGAGATTGCAAGAAAACGGTCATCTTAACTTTTCATATGGGAAAGTTAAGTCCATCAAACTTAGGGGGTGTCTTGATACCATCGGCCATCTTTACTAAGTGAGTATGAGTGAAATGATTAGCAATATTAGGATCTCTCTAAGGTTGTTAAGCCAAAGTCCTAGAGTCCAAGCTCTGATACCAATTGAAAAACACCTAGAGGGGGGGTGAATAGGTGTAATTGCTAATCTAACAATCTTTTAAAACTAAGTATGATAAATGATGCAACGATCTCTCAAAACAAGACTAAGAGCCGAATACCCCGTGAAGGGTTCTGAACTCCTTCCTCCGGCTTCCCCTTGAAATGGGTTAGAGGTGCGCAATGCAACCTTATTGTATGAGATATGATCGATCAAGGCAAAGTATGATGGATGAATAGTGAGATGCACACAATATAACACAAGTATCACAAGCTTGAAATAATAGCACAAAGAAAGAAACAAGATCACAAGCAAGTAATTGAAAGCAATATAGAGCAAGAGAAATTTAAAACAAGAATGGACACAAAGCAATCGCAAACACAAATATTTGTTTCGAGGTTCGAGCCACCGCTCTACTCCCCGCCTTCACCTCCGTGAAGGGTTTCCACTATCCACCGAGGACGAATACAATGGTCTACCGAAGACCCGAGCACCGAGCTCCACCACTTACAAGACCTCTACCGAAGAGGTGTCTCCACAAGATTAAGAAGATCACAAGAACAAGAGTGATCACAACAAGATCACCAAACTCTTTTACAACACTCTCACTCTTTTTACAACTTCACTATATAATGAGTTAGAAATTTTTTGCTCTATGAAGTGTAGTGAGAAAATCTCAGTTGTAGAGTGATATTAGCAATCAAACACAACTGAAAAACTAGCTCAAAAAGAATTGGAAATGAAAGCCTTAAACAATTTTTCTTCTCTTTTGAAAACAATGAAAACTTGAGGATTTTTCTTGGTGTTTTGTAAGAGGGTCTTCTCCTCTATTTATAGGGAGAGAAATAGATTTAAACAATTTATTTAGACCTTATTTGCTCTGGAAAATTCTGGAAAACCCTGAAAAAGTCTGCCAAAAAGCAGTCAACAAAACAGATTTCAGAATTGCACAAAGAGGAAAGAGCCGTTGGGCAGCAGCAGGCTTGGCGGTCGACCGGGCCGGTCGACCGGTCGACCGCCAGCTCAGCTGGCAAAGAGCCGTTGGCTCGGGTCGACCGGGCCGGTCGACCGACACTAAAAACAAAAACAAATTTATCTTCGAGCGGTCGACCGGGCCGGTCGACCCAGAAAACCCGAGAGCAACTGCTTTCAGTCGGTCGACCGGGGCGGTCGACCGACAGACGTGCACAAGTGTGCACGTCCTGGCACTGGCGCCGGTCGACCGGGCCGGTCGGCCGGTCACCCTGAAAACAGAAAAGTAGCAGGATTTTTAACATGAAAAATTTGTGAAAATTGTTTTGAGGTAGGGAAAGTTAAGTAATCATGCTGGAAAGGGTATACATACATGATCTAAACAAGATATATATATATATTTGTAAAATTAAGGGTCATGTATATATATACTAAGGCATGAAACATAAATTTTTGACAAACGAAAACTTGGATAAAAACGTGTGTGTGTATCCTAGAGCCAATATTCAAAACTCAAACTTTAACATTCTAATTCTTACATTGTTCTAAGTACTACAAGTGCTTCAAGAGGGCTTTTCACCATCAAGGTCTTCAACACTTGAGTCTTGAGCCCACTTTGAGTTGACTTGAGTCCAAAACACTTTCTTTTAGGGTGTAAACCTTTTAGTCTAAAGTTAGAACCCTGAAACACACTTAAACAATAAACAATATTAGTACAAATAACTAATATGTTTTGTAATCATCAAAACACACTAAATATGGGTGATTGTAACCTTGGGCCAACAATGATATGCTCAAGTTCACAACACACACGTTTCATGTTTTAAATATTGGTTTTCGGTTTTAGGTTTAACCGATCTTGGTTTGCATGAATAGATATTATATCAAAACAAGTTTACATGGTTTAATGTATATTAGATTTGTTCATGCTTCAACTATTTAAACAAACTTAGCTTGATAGTCTATTTCATGTGTTTCATGTTTTGGTATTTTTAACAAAACATATTTTGGAATTAAAGTCAAAAACATGGATATATATATATATATATATATATATATATATATATATATATATATATATATATATATATATATATATATATATATATATATATATTATATGTTTTTATGTATATAGTTATATCCATATACATCATGTCTAAATGTTGTTTATCATGTTTTTGTATTTGGATGAGTTTTGGACAAAACGTATTTTCTATTCAAAATTCAAGTTTTAGAAAATACAGTTTTTAGTTTTTGGCAAAATTTCTATAACACAAAAATAGTTCAAAATGTTTGAGATTTGTGTTAAACTTTTTAACACAAGTTTGTATTTCAATGAAAAATGATAAAACTATTTTTGTGGATTTTTACAGGTTTTATGGGAATTTATTGAATAATAAAAACCATAGTTTTTCAGCTCTGCTCAGTTGCTGCCAGGCTAGATCGGTCGACCGCACGGTCGACCGGATCAGGAGCCGGTCGCCCGTGACGGTCGACCGACGTGCACGGATACGTGCACGCTGCCTGCCCCATGGGCCGGTCGACCGCACTGTCGACCGACTGAATGCAGGCTACTCTCTGTTTTCTACGGTCGACCGCCGGTCGACCGGTAGCTGCCAACGGTCAAAAAAATGACCGTTGGACGGTCGACCGACCGGTCGACCGGTAGTTCATTTTTGGCAATTTCTGCTGCCAATGGCTATAATTTTCTGGGGGCTATAAATACCCCATTAATGGCCAGTTTTCACCAAGAATTTTTTGGACGAAATTTCTGAGCTTTCTCTAGTATTTGAACAAGTTTTAAAAAGAGTTTCTTTGTGCTAAAAAGATCAATCATATTGTTTTTAAAGTGTTTCATTATTTCAAAGAAAAATAGTCTTTTGGGAATTGATTTTGGCTCTATCATTCTATATCTTTGTGGTGATTTTTCAAGTGATTTTTCTTTGTTATAAACACTTTTGTTTCCACACTTGAGCTTCATTCTAATCCCATCTATAAGGACTTTGTGTTTGTGGAAAAGAGATTGTTTGTGGTCTTTTGATCACCAAGTTGTAAACCCTTTATTTGCTTGGCTTTGTGCCTTTCCCTCATTGTGTTGAGGAGGTTGTGCAAGTGGGTTGTATCCCTCAAGTTGTGAGGTGATCCTTGTGTTGCTTGGTGCTAATCCCTCAAGTTGTGAGGTGATTGTTTGTTGGCTTGGAGTAGTGCCTCAAGGAGGAGGTTGTGTTTGTAAGGAGAGGAGTTGGGTACTCCTTGTAATTGTTATTGCCCCAAATCCTCGGTGGAGGTTCCCTTTGTGGGAGTCCTTTGTGGACAAGCTAGTGGAGTTGAAATCCTTCTGTGTGAAGGCGGGGATGTAGAGCTGGGTGCTCGAACCTCGAAACATATCTTGTTATTTGCGCTTGATCCTTGACTCTTACTCTATCTCTCTCTTTCTTTACTTTGTGTCTTGCATCATTTCACATTGATCATTCATATTTATATGCTTGGCTTGGTTGTGTGTGCATCACTTGTTGGTTGCATTTAGTGTAATTGCAATTAGTTTTTAAATTCCGCATTTAAGTTCACTAGATTAGCATTATCACCTATTCACCCCCCTCTAGGTGATTTCACATGAGTCAACTAATTGAAGGTATTAGTCAACTCATACAAGTATTAACTGACTAATGAAAGTATAAGTCGACTAACTTGATCGTGCTGAGTTTGTTTCTAATTCAGATTTCTATCCAATTAGGTTTCCTTTTCTGGTGGAGTACAAATAGAAACCAATTCCTATTCAATGAAGGATTTGTTTTCTGAAGTTTAAAAGGCTTAGAATTCTTTTAGATCAAGAGAGTATTGGACAAGTTAACTGTACAATTTGAGATTGAGCTATTTTTCCTCACTCGTCACTGCACAACTTACCAAACTAACTAGGTGAGTCAGTCTTCCATTGAAAGAAAGGGGTCGTCTTTTGAAGGAACATGGTATGGAAATTCAATCATGAACCTGGTCTCTACAATTTAACATCCAATTCCATTTATCAAAATCAAATATCTCAAACTCACCTGTAACATTTGACAAAAATAGTGAAAGCAAATTATCCTTTAAACTAGAAAATTTGACAGTAATTGCTTGCAGCTACAAGAGGCAAACTGAAAATTTTAACAGTAACAAAAAACTAAGCTGTAAACTAGAACTCTATTTTACTTAATTTTATTTTGGAATGGCAGTGGAGTGGGAGTGCACCACCAGGACCAAGGCAAAAGTCAATAGATGTAACGTATTGCACATGAAATTAAATAACATTCTCTATTTGACTACTAATGTAAAAAGTACAAGAGACACCGTCCAAGAATACAGCTTCAGCTCATAGGCTCTTATTCGTGGCATTCTCATTTCTACATCCAATATAACGTTACGTAACCACCCATTCATAGGCTGCTAATTGAGCGAATAAGTCGAGCTTTGATGAGAAAGATAAGTCTTTCCGTCACAGCAATCTGATCCATACAAGTCTTTCTTAACTTTGATGAGAAAGAGACTTCTAGAGAATTTATTTGCTGATAATTGACTATAAAGCATCAGTGAGTGGAGAAAATTTAACATCTTTAATGTGAAAGATACTTCCAGCGACCGACAGGTAAACCATCAGTTGACGAAGACTTTGACAAAGCCTATATTATCGACAAAAGAGAAAAGACCTTCACTGTTGACTCAGCCAATAATACGAAAATTTACTTAGCCTACTAGTATTTTACATCCACCCAAGATGTCTGTGACTCAAGCTGGTATCAATCAATACAAGTTTACTTACCTTTTCCTCTTCTGAAACAAAATGGCCAAGAAAGAATTCTTCTGGCGCATTTCCATTTCACCAGTGCTTCAGCTCAAAATCATCCAATCTGTATTTCCTTGCCTGTATCCAGAGAATTAGAAAGAAAGCTGCATAAAAAGTAAGAGAACAACCCTTCTCACCTTCAAAGCACGCCTCTAACGAAAGAGAATAATAGAATGTAACCAAAAAAATAAAAAATCTAGAAACAGATGAATGTAGAGCTAAAATTAAAGAAAACAAAGAATTTTTGAAAGAAGAAAAATCGAGAAAAAAATTTAAAAAGAGAACTAACTAAAAAAAAAGTAGAAAGAATAGAAATATAATAAATAATAAAATAACAAAAATATAGAAATGTAATTGAAAAGAAAAAGTTTTCGAAAATTTAAAAATAAAGAAAGAAATAAATATTATAAAAACAAAAAATGCCAAAAAATTCTTAAAAACAAAAGGGAAGAAAAAATTCTAAAAAAAGATAGAAAAATTCTATGAAGATGAGGACAAAAATATATAATATAAAATACAATAATAAAGAAAATAAAAGGTTTAGAACTTATATATATATAAATTAAAGTATCAAATAAATACAAAAAACTTTGTAAATAAAAACAAATAACCAATGGAGGAAAAAGTAAATAAATAATTGGAAAAGAGAAAAGATAATTCTTTTAATAAAATAAAAATTAGGAATTTTGAAAATTAAGGAAAGAAATCAAAATAAATAATTAGAGAAAATGTAAGGAATATTTTGCTACAACCATCTACTTCGCTTCATAATTAGAAAAAAAACTCAGCTTCATAATTTTTTTCGCTACAGCCTCATCCATCTCAGCATATATTGATTCTTTCCCAACTGTCACTTCTTTAAATATTTTTATTTCCTTTTTTACCCTTCCCAATCACCCCCGACGTTGCTCTTCTCTCAACCATAATCCCGACACAGAGTTATTCGAGGGAGCCCTCTCCAGGGGTAAGGGGCGAAGCCCCAGGAATTTTTTTTGAGATCCATCTTTTGTAGATTTCATTTGTTCGTGCATGCGATGAATTTTGTTTGTGTTTAGATCTGAAAAATATTAGGAATCATTCGATGTCAGTGGACAGGGTTTGTTGATGCTAACGATGCTATATATGAGGATTGTGACTCATGATCGCAGTCATCTGTGAGGACTGACTCAGAAATAGGGCATTCTGTGAGAACTGCAACCACAGTTCTCTTTTAGGACTGCGATCATGGTCGCAATGCTCATAAAGACTCAAATATAAGACATTTTTGTGAATACTGCGATCATGTTCGCAATCCTAATAAAAAGGACTGCAGTCAAGGTCGCAATCTATAAAGCCTCAAAAACATGATATTTTTGTGAAGACTGCAATCATGATCGCAGTGATCACAGTCCTCATAAATAGTGCATTTTGTGAGGACTGCGATCATGATCAGAGTCCTCAGAAACAGGGCTGTGAACATTTTGTGAGGATTGATATCATAGTCACAGTCCTAGAAATAAGACATTTTTTGTAAAGACTGCGATCATAGTCGCAGTCCTCTATATTGTTGTAATACCCCGCCCAGGCAGGTACGGGAACACTACTGCGACGTACATACGCTGGGTTGGTACACCCTCACGTATGTACGCCAGGAATCAGTATAGTCAAGAGTCAGAGTGTGGAAGCACGGTGATAATAAACATTCCAATTGAAAAGGGTTACAAATACATAGTTATCACAGGGTGTAACTTATATATTACATGAATATTACATCACCAGAAGGCGCAAGTAAGTAAGATTACAAGACAAGAGAAGACCGGTAGATGCTCACGAGCTGCGAAAAGAAATCTTGCAAGCTAGTCAAAAGAGGGCAGATCGGGGATGAACTACGGCTGATCTGCTTGATCCACAAGGAAAGCTCGATCCTCCGCTAAAGGGTCCACTTCGTTCCACTCTCAGAGATTTGGACATGAAGTTTTTGGGTTGTCAGAAGGCAACCCGGCGAGTATGTAAATGAGGCCAATTAGCGTGCACAGGCAATCACACGTGAGTACAACAATGAGTCAGCCAAATGGCATGTAATTGGGATCGACTATCCAGTCGATCGGCAAACCCCAACGATCAAAAATTTTACCGTTGGCGGTCGACTAACAGGCCCATCTGCCTGTATTTGGATCCCAACGGCTAGTTTTCTGATTGAGATTTTCCCTGCACACAAAATATAGAATGTTAGATTTAGAAATAGAGATGTGCGAGGTTCTCAATTCTAATCCGCGGTAGCAATGGCTATGCGGGTCGTGATCCTCAGGGAGGGACTAGCGATGGAAGCGTTTAAGTAAGTTATCTCTTTTTGTTTATTTTATTATTTACAATGGTATTTACAATGAGTAGGGAAAGAAATTGGAAAGATGTGGAAGATGTGGTTATCTATACTAAAGAAATAAAAGAAAGAAAGTTAAACACATACCTACCTCTTCTGCCCTGTTTACCTTTAATCCGTTTGCAACGACTTACCTTGTCTTTGAAGGCATTCAAGTATGGCGTATAGGATCTTCCACCTTCACGATCTACACTACAAAAGAAAAGACTAGCAAGAGAAGGTTTGTTCATCTCCATAGGCCATCAAGGGCACTTCTTCGGCTAGGCAGTCTCGAAGCAATCAGATCTCATGGTTTACAAAACATCAGAGAAAAACAATAAAAGAAAACAAGAACAGAGAAAACAAGAATAAAATAAAAAGAACAAAAACAAACCTTGAGTCGATTCAATTTACAATGGAGGAAAAGCAAGACTTACACCGATGTCACCTCAGTACAAGTATGAACTCCTTCCTCCATGAAAGCATCCTCTCCTCTCAGTTACAAAAAAAATTACAAAAGAAAACGAAAATAAAAACTAACCTAAATTACAAGTTAGCCTAAAAACCCTAGATTTTGCTCTGTAGTTCGCTGTGTGTCCTTCTCGGTTGCACTGCAGGGGTATTTATAGGTGCAGAAGGAAGTAGAGTCCCAGAACGACTCCTCCACGAAAACCTGTACCCTGGCTTATCCAAACTGCCGCGGAAACGCGGCTTGGGCCGCGTTTCCGCGGCCATGCAATGGCGGCTGGCCACGTGCTTTGGCGCGTGGCCTCCTCTGGTCCGTCCATCTGGGTTCAGCCTTCTGGAAGTTGCATCCCGACTCTTCATCTTGGAATTTTGAGATAACTTGGGAAGCAAGTTACCCTAGATCTCAAATCTTCCCATATCTTTTAAACGAATTTCATCTCTTGCACTCTTTTTATCCTCATCCTGCAAGCATCTAGGATTTAGTAGAAGTCCATCCCTTTACTCTTCTTTTAATATTTGCAATTCTTGCAATTGGTAATTACAATTTTGACATTTGATAATTGCAACTTTTCACTTGGGCTTGGACATGGGCTTTTGGGCTTCTTTTAAGGCTTTATTCTTTTATTTTTATTTCTCAAGGCCTGCACACAATAAATAATAAAATATTAGTAAATGTGCAGAATTATAGGATAAATATGAAAATGTGATGGTGGTAAATGTAATGATAAAAATGCACTTTTCACTACCAATCACATCCCCACACTTATCTTTTTGCTCGTCCTCGAGTAAAAATCAAAAGAAAAAGAAAAACTACTCTAGCTAACTCACTTTCGTAGGAATCACGGTTGCACTTAGCTCGTGCAACAAGCCGTTAAACCTCGAGGTTACCCTAGAGGACGAGTGTTGTCTCGTGAGGGTTTTCAGCGGATTACACCCACAAAATCTATAAAAAGGAAAATATTTGAAATACTTTTGAAGAGACTAAGTAATCTATAAGTTTTTAGGATCCTCATTTTTATTCATTCTTAAACTTAGTCTTTATATAGTAATTGTTTTCCTTTTTAGGTAAGAATCAAAACTGAATTTTTTGTATAGTTTTTTTCGTTACCCTAAGTCATATGCATCCTTGTGAATCTTTACTAGGAATTCCTTTACTTGGACTCTCATGCCTCTTTATTATTTTTTTCTCTTTTTCTCTTTTTTTTAATATGTATAACTCATCTGATTTTCTTTCGTGTAAGTATCAAGGCTTCTTGAGGCCCTCATACCTAACTAATTGACTATTAGATGTGTTAGTACACATATAAGTAATTTTTCTTAGTTTCCTTAGGCTTTCTAATCCACCCATTTAGCGAACTTAAAGTCGGTGGCTCCCAAACCGGTCAGCTTTAGGGCACCAGGTGAGAAAACACCCCGCGGACTCAAATTCGAATGAACTAGGCCATAAAACTAAGAACTTTATTTTATAAACTCACCTTTAGGCGTGAATACTTATGCTTCTCGAGGCACATGTATCCAGCTTAATTAGTGATTTTTTTTTAATTTTTATGAGGCACAAGGGTCTTTATCTGAGCATCCTAGATATGCATTAGGTATGCACATTTTATTAAGGTAAAAATCAAGACTAATTAATTATTCAATTTCTCCTCCTATACCTAAAAATTAAACAATTTATTTATTTTGACCAAGTTTTTAGAAATCCTAACCATGATTTTCCTAATTCTTAAAATTAATTTAGATTTCTTTCAAAAGATAAGTCAAAATATTGTCCTTTTTATAAATTTTTTTTTTTATTAGCAAATTTTTGTTAGTTTCTACCTATGTTAGTATGTTAGTAAAGCCTACCCCCACACTTATCTCATGCATTGTCCTCAATGTATGAATGAATGCATGTATGTATGAAAAAGAAGGAAGGAAGGCAGATATTACCTTAGGGTGGTGGTCCGGTGGTGGTCTAATTGGGCCAAGCGTTGCTACCCAATCAAGATAATGTAGTATTTCATGGAGGAACCCACCAAAAATTTCTCTTGTATAACCCACTAAAATGTATGTATGATCATTTTTAATAATTCCACCCATCAAATTTTCAAATTTCATAATTACTTTCAGAGTCAATTGTGTCAACCGCCTTGTCCCAAAATGGTGTGTGAAAAGATGGAATGATTGACTTGGACATCGTAAGTACGGGAACGAATACCGACTCAGGAAAGAAACTTAAATCAAGTAAGGGTTCAGGAGTCGGGCTAGGTTCAGGAAGTGGGTCCAAATCAATAAGCTGAAACGCAAGTCCACAATCAGTTTCCCACAATGGAATGTGACTCAATGTTGGTGATTCAAGTTCAGGAATGATAGGTGTGGGAATCAAAACTGACTCTAAAAGATTATCTAAGTCGGGTAACAAAACAGAAGTCAATAATGATTCAGGAATTTAAACTTGCTCAAAGATTTGAGAATCTAGGTCACATATCTCATTGAGCTCAATATCGTAAAAATGAGAACTTGCCAATTTATCCATGGGACTTTCAAAATTGCAAAATTGGTCAAGTTCAATATGATCATCAAAATGGGTGATTCAATTTCATGATGAATTGGCACAGGATCCAATGTTGACTCGGGAAAAGTAAAATCAGGTGGAGACACCGGAGTAATTATTGAATCAGGAAGTAAAATTGAATCACCAAGTGGGAGATCAGGATCATATTCATGCTCAAGTTCTATTTCAGGAAAGGAATAACTTGCCAAACTATCAATTAGAGTTTCGGCAAGCTCAAATGATGGTACTGAATTAGAATCTTGTTGTCCAAAGCAACGTGACTCTTCAGCTCTAAGAGATTGGTCAGCGAAAGCAGAATTGGCCGGACGGTGAGAACGCAAAGATTGAACCATCATATCTATTTCATGATCTCGAGCTAATCTAGCCTGAGTCATGGCTTTAAGCATCTTTTCATAGTCAAGTGGTGCATCATTTTGTGATTGGACTTGAAAAGAGGAAGTGTTGTTGGGACAATCGTGATGAAGTTGTGAGTCGGTGGACTCACGCATCATCATGTCTAAGATTGATGGTGATTGTTGCTTGGACTCATGCATACTCATCATTTCCCAGATAGATGGTTTTCTATTCTGAATGGGTGGATCTGAGTATGACTCTTGGGAATATTGTGGACAAGGTGGATATGGAGGACAAGTTGGTTGAAAATTGGACTCGGGGGAAGCGAAACCCATGAACTCTGTGAAGAGTTGAAAGTAGTATGAAAATTATGGTCATAAGATGGGGGTATGGGTTATTTCATTTGGATAAGACCATTCCGGCACACTAGGTTGGTCAAAGTTATGATATGCCAGGTTGGTAATATCCGAAAAAGAAGTTGGTGTGTAATATGGATTAAAATTGGAAAAATTATTATTATATGCCATATCACACAAACAAAAGAAAAAAAGAAAACAAACAAATAAGCAAACAAAAAAAGAAAAATTTCTAACCTAAGTTAGGGTAGACCTATGACCTAGACGACTCCTAACTGGTTAGACTGTCCACGGGAGGTAGGGTGCAGACTTTGACCACAAGTTAATCAGCCAGGTCAGGGCAAGATTGGTGGGAGGTTTTCCGTCAAAGACGTTCCTTAATTAAATAACCACCAATCTTCGGGCTTTCGGCCCTCAATCCCCTTCCTAGACACTGATTTGGCAGGAGTCAAATTCCAACACTGTTCCCCCTTAGGATAATCTCCTAATTGAGTCCGAGATGTCCCTAGGGCCAACGTCTACTAATTTTTAGTTAGGTTTGGGTTAGTGAGTGCTTGGAATATGATTTTGGGCCAAGGAAGGGTGATTAAATCCCCACCTTAATTTGTTATGGGTTAGTGCCCTTAAGATAAGTTTGTGCAAATGTACAAGATATGTAAATAACATTCACTCAAAACAATGAAAATCAACCAAGAGATGAGTCCTATTCTACATGAAATGCGAACGTACCTTGCTCTAGCACTCTTCAACAGTAAAATAAAGGAATTGAAAAGACACGTGCCTAAAATGCAAACGTCTAATCAATTTTTTATCTTTTTCAACAAGTATTTTACTGTTGATTAATTAGCAGTGTGCAGGCTTATCACAGAACAAATATAACAGAGCTGACAAATCAAATTTCAGATTGCAGCAACCTGCAGAAAATTCAGTAAGTAGTTCTCTACTACTGCCGCGGATCCGCGGCTATTGCCGCGTTTGCGCGGCAAGGTAGTAGGCTCTGCTGCTCTGCCTTCGAGGGCAGAGGAACAGAGTTGCTATACGTCCTTGCTGCTGTTTCCTGTTCTCCAAACCTGCAAACAGAAAGAATAAAAGAATTAGTTAATAATTAATTTTTTTTTTTAAAGATAAACTTACCGTCCCTCCCCGGCAACGGCGCCAAATTTTGATTGAGATTTTTCTTGCACACAAAATATAGAATGTTAGATTTAGAAATAGAGATATGCGAGGTTCTCAATTCTAATCCGCGGTAGCAATGGCTATGCGGGTCGTGATCCTCAGGGAGGGACTAGCGATGGAAGCGTTTAAGTAAGTTATCTCTTTTTGTTTATTTTATTATTTACAATGGTATTTACAATGAGTAGGGAAAGAAATTGGAAAGATGTGGAAGATGTGGTTATCTATACTAAAGAAATAAAAGAAAGAAAGTTAAACACATATCTACCTCTTCTGCCCTGTTTACCTTTAATCCGTTTGCAACGACTTACCTTGTCTTTGAAGGCATTCAAGTATGGCGTATAGGATCTTCCACCTTCACGATCTACACTACAAAAGAAAAGACTAGCAAGAGAAGGTTTGTTCATCTCCATAGGCCATCAAGGGCACTTCTTCGGCTAGGCAGTCTCGAAGCAATCAGATCTCATGGTTTACAAAACATTAGAGAGAAACAATAAAAGAAAACAAGAACAGAGAAAACAAGAATAAAATAAAAGAACAAAAACAAACCTTGAGTCGATTCAATTTACAATGGAGGAAAAGCAAGACTTACACCGATGTCACCTCAGTACAAGTATGAACTCCTTCCTCCATGAAAGCATCCTCTCCTCTCAGTTACAAAAAAAATTACAAAAGAAAACGAAAATAAAAACTAACCAAAATTACAAGTTAGCCTAAAACCCTAGATTTTGCTCTGTAGTTCGCTGTGTGTCCTTCTCGGTTGCACTGCAGGGGTATTTATAGGTGCAGAAGGAAGTAGAGTCCCAGAACGACTCCTCCACGAAAACCTGTACCCTGGCTTATCCAAACTACCGCGGAAACGCGGCTTGGGCCGCGTTTCCGCGGCTATGCAGTGGCAGCTGGCCACGCGCTTTGGCGTGTGGCCTCCTCTGATCCGTCCATCTGGTTTCAGCCTTCTGGAAGTTGCATCCCGACTCTTCATCTTGGAATTTCGAGATAACTTGGGAAGCAAATTACCCTAGTTCTCAAATCTTCTCATATCTTTTAAACGAATTTCATCTCTTGCACTCTTTTTATCCTCATCCTGCAAGCATCTAGGATTTAGTAGAAGTCCATCCCTTTACTCTTCTTTTAATATTTGCAATTCTTGCAATTGGTAATTGCAATTTTGACATTTGATAATTGCAACTTTTCACTTGGGCTTGGACATGGGCTTTTGGACTTCTTTTAGGCTTTATTCTTTTATTTTTATTTCTCAAGGCCTGCACACAATAAATAATAAAATATTAGTAAATGTGCAGAATTATAGGAATAAATATGAAAATGTGATGGTAATTGTAATGATAAAAATGCACTTTTCACTATCAATCATTTTCCTAAGCCTATAAATATGGGTGTTTTAGACTGATTTTTACTAAGATTTTGAAGAGGATTTTTACCTAATTTTCAAGAGCCTTCTTTCCCATTTTCTAAAAAGTTTTTAACACGTTTTTAGCTTCAAATCTACATCTGTTCATTTGTTTCAAAGTTTTTGGAAAATCAAAGAAGACAAGTTTTGGTAAATTTTTGTTTCAATTTCCAATTTCTAATCATTCAAGAAGTTTTCCCAAGTATTTTTTTGTGTTTCATTTTCAAAATCTTTGTTTTCTTATGAACTTGAGCTATTCATTGTAAAGTTTATCCTCTAGGATCTTGTATTGTGAGAGGTGTCGTTTGTGATCTTTGTGGTCACTAAGTGTTGTACTCTTGTTTTCTCTTTGGGTTTGTGCCTTGGGTTTGTGCCTTAGCTTTGTGCTTCCCTCTTACATAGTGAAAATCACCTAGAGGGGGGGTGAATAGGTGATAAAGCTAATCAATGCACAGGTTAAAAATATGATGCAACAATCTCCCAAAACAAGACTAAGAGCCGAATGCCCCGTGAAGGGTTCTGAACTCCTTCCACATGATTCCTCGTAAATAAGAGTTGGAGGTGCGCAATGCAACCTTGTTGTATGGGACAATGATTGACAAGATGAATGGCAACAAGTGAATATAGCAATGACAAATAAAAGCAAGTAACAATAGCAATGAAAGTAGTGCAAGAACAAGGAAAGTAACCAAACGCAAACACCAAGATTTGTTATCGAGGTTCGAGCACCCAGCTCTACTTCCCCGCCTTCCCCAGAAGGATTCCAACCACTTCCACTATCACAAAGATGTCACAAATACACCGGAGTACCCAACTCCACAATCTCAAGTACAAGTTCTCTCTTGGTAGTCAAAAGACCACAAACTTTCTCTTTCAAATTCTCTTCCCTTACAAAGGTCCTTAGAGAACAATGAGTAGGAATGAAGCTCTTGTGTGCAAAGAGAAAAGAAAATGAAATCAGAGAATTTTTTAAAACACTTCAGAAAATGAGAGAGAATTTCAGCACAAAAACCAAGAAACCAAGCTCTTTTGAATGCCTTAAACTTTTGGATTTTTCTTGTAATAATTAGGTAATCCAATCTCTCCCCAAACACCCCTATTTATAGGAGAGGGCTAGGGTTAGAAGATAAAACATTTTAAGGCTAATCAGAATGTATTAAACCCAAAACAGTCATTTAAACTCACTTAAGTGAGAAAAGACAAAAATTAAACCTGTTCAGAAACTAGCCGTTACTGTTCAAACGGCTAGTCCGTCGACCGGTCGGTCGACCGCCTACTCAAAAATCTGACCGTTGTAGGCCAGCGGTCGACCGCCCGGTCGACCCATCTATCCGAGAGCAGACTGAGTTACAGTCGGTCGACCGTGCGGTCGACTGCAAAAACGTGCACACTGATACATGCACACCCAGAACTATAGTCGACTGGGCCGGTCAACCGGCCAAACCTGACATAGGTCCGGTCGACTGTCCGGTCGACTGGCTCAGGTCAAAAACCAGGTTTAAAACATAATTTTGAAAAGACTTTGATTTTTATGAAAAATATCTTTAAATAGTACTAAGTATAAAACATATAAATTGATTTGTAGGCAGAGGATTTTGTATTAAAATATTTTTGTACATTTTATAGAAAATCATCTTAGAAACAATATGTGCGCAAAAACGTGTGTGATTGTGCTTCAAACCTATCCATCATTCTTTAACAAAAATTCTAAACCTATAAAACTAAAAACAAATCTTGTTGAGCAATCTTCAAGTCTTGAGCCATGCAATGCCTTGCTAGTGCCTTCTCTTCTATGTTCCTTCCTTGATGTGCAAAAAACCTTCTTTGCTTCATGAACCTAGAATTTCTTGCAATAGCTAAGCAATGGCCTCCAAATATGGTACTAACCTGAAACTTATCTTAAACAAACTCATTAGTACCAAATAGCTCTTATTTGGTTTGTTATCATCAAAACTCTAAACAAATGGAGAGTGTAACCTTATGGGCCAACACATAGAAGAGTTGGCTTTGTGCCCATCTCTTGTGTAGAGATCATTGGCTTTGTGCCTTCTCTTGTATAGAGGATTGAGGTTTGTATCATGTGTAGAGTTCCTTAGTGGAGATAGTAGAAATCCTTCACGCAGTGAAAGTGGGGACCTAAAGCAAGTGGCTCGAACTCGAAACATATCCTTGTGTGCGTTTGGCTATCTTACACAACACTACTCTCTTTATATCTCACATTGTTATTATTGTTCATCTATACATACTTGATATTATACTTATACTTGTATCAATCTAAGAGTTACCTCAACTCTTAATCTAGAGGAATCTTATGGAGAAGTTCTAGAGCCCTTCACTGGGAATTCAGCTTCACTCTTTGGATAACACTTGTGATTAATTTTGTTAGAGTAAAAGTTTTTAATTTCAAGGGTAAAGGACTGCTCGATGATAGATCTTTCTGGAATAGTTAGGACAATCTTGATGCATGCGCCCTTACTATTTGAAGCTCTGTCCATGTTTAGGATCCAACCCTCTAGTAAGTCAGCTTGCTCTACAGATCCCGAGGTGAAATCAGCTATAAAGTCAGCTAAGACCTAGTTGATCGCTGTCCTTGGCTCATATCTAAGTCCGTAGGGGCTTATCTCCAATGACCATTTTGATATCCTCCCAGTTGCTTGTGGGTTTTCTTCTAGGTTTTCTACGACGCTTCTCAGGGGGTGTTCTGTGAGGACTATGATCGAGAAGGTTTGAAAGTAGTGCTTAAGCTTCCTTAAAATGATGAAGAGCGTGGGTACTAACTTCTTTAGCCTTTGTATCAGTATTTTTGCAGGCTGTTCATGGAGTGATTGATGTAATACACCGACTTCTGACTCTTGTCTTCTCGAACCAATGCTCCGCTAATAGCTGAATCCGATACGACGAAGTATAGGTATAGCGTCTCTTCGAGGACGGCTTTGACAGCAGGTTTGGTGCAGGCAAGTATTTTTTCAATCCTTGGAAGGCTGTCTCGCATTCCTCGTTCCAGCAGAAGTTGGCCCTATTCTTCTTCAATGCTTGAAAAAATGGCCTGCATTTGTTCGTGGATCGGCTGATGAATCGATTGAAGGTTGCAAGACGTCTATTCAACATCTAGACCTCCTTCACACAAGTGGGTGACTTCATGTTTAAGATTGCAGATATCTAGACGAGGTCGGCTTCGATGCCCAGTTGAGTGATCAGATATCCCAAAAACTTTCCAGAGTCTGCCTCGAATGTGCACTTCTCGGGGTTGAGCTTCATCTTGTATTGCCTAAGGAGATCAAAGCTTTGACTAGGTGTTAGAGGTGATTTATGCGTTGTACTCTCTTTACCAACATATCATCAACATATACTTCGATGGTGTCCCCGATCAAATCCTTGAAGACTTTTTGACCATTCACTTGAAAGTGGCCTCAGCATGCTTGAGTCCAAAATGAATTATCTTGTAGTAGTAGATTCTCCAACTAGTAGTGAAGGCGATTTTGTCTCGTCTGATAGGTGTTTTTTGTTTGATTGTAACCGAAATAAGCGTACATGAAGCTGAGGAGCTCGTGGTCCGCCGTCACCTCTACTAGTTGGGCAATCCTCGGAGGGGATAATTGTCCTTCAGGCAAGTTTTATTGAGGTTGGTAAAGTCAATGTGGACTCTCCATTTCCCATTCTTTTTCTTCATGAGGACGGGATTACAGAGCCAGTTGGGAAGAACGTCTATCGTATGAAGCCAGCTTGATGTAGGCATTCAATTTCATCGTTGATGGCATGACTCCTTTCTTTATTTATTTTCATAGGCTTCTACTTCACTGGCTTGGCATACGTCTTGATAGAGAGCTTGTGACAGATGACCTCGGGGTCAATTCCCTACATGTTGGTGGTGGGACTACATGAAACATCTAAATTCTCTGACAAGAATTATTTGAACAATGTCTTCTCATGTGAGTGCAGGTCAGAGCTGATTCGGAGTGCCTGTTCTCGGTGATATGGGTCCACACTGAATGTCTCGGGCTACTTCTCAGTCTTGCAATCGGGATTCTCTGACTCGTTGGGTGAGTTGGGATCTCGGCTTTCATCTAATCTCAATGTGCTTGGTCTTACTATATTGATTTGCATTCTTTGTCATATGTATAGTACTAGTATTATCACAAAATATTTTTATATGGTCAAAATGCAAATCATAATCAAGGAGAGTATGTTTCATCCAAAGGACTTGTGCACAACAAGCCCCCGCGGCAACATACCCGCCTCGGCGGTTGAGAGAGCTACGGAATTTTGCTTCCTAGAGGACCATGAAACAAGACAATTACCAAGAAATTGACATCTCCCACTAGTATTCTTTCTATCTACTCTACAACCCGCATAGTCGGCATCCGAATAACTCGTCATTGAGAAATCTCCGTTTTCGGATACCATAGACCCATTCCAATCGTTCCCTTAATATAACGAATAATACGTTTTACCGCAATAAGATGAGACTCTTTGGGACACGATTGAAATCTAGCACAAAGACACACACTAAACATGATATCCGGCCTACTTGCCGTCAAATACAAAAGACTTCCTATCATGCTTCTATACAATTTAATATCAACATTTTTACCTTGGTCATCCTTATCAAGCTTGGTGGTAGTTGCCATGGGAGTGTTGTAAACCTTTGAGTCTTCAAGTCCAAACCTCTTTACGAGTTCCTTTGCATATTTGGCTTGACATATGAAGTTCCCATCTTGCAATTGCTTGATTTGGAGTCCAAGAAAGAAATTAAGCTCACCCATTGAAGACATTTCAAATTCAAGTTGCATGACCTTTTCAAAATCCTTGCACAAAAGCTCATTAGTAGAACCAACAATTATATCATCAACATAAATTTGCACAATTAAATGTCATTATCAACATGCTTAGTGAATAGTGTTGTGTCTACTTTGCCTTTAATAAAATCATTTGAAATGAGAAAACTAGAAAGCCTTTCATACCAAGCTCTTGGAGCTTGTTTCAATCCATACAAAGCTTTATCAAGTTTAAACAAAATCGGGTTGAACATGATCAACAAAACTGGGAGGTTGAGCAACATAAACTTCTTCATTTATAAAACCATTTAAAAATGCACTTTTCACATCCATTTGAAAAAGTTTAAAATTTTTAAAAGATGCAAAAGCTAGTGTCATCCGTATGGCTTCAAGCCGTGCTACGGGTGCAAAGGTCTCCTCAAAGTCAATTCCCTCAACTTGAGTGTAACCTTGGGCCACTAACCTAGCCTTATTCCTAATGACATTTCCGGACTCATCCATCTTGTTTCTAAAGATCCACTTTGTACCAATTATTGGTCTATCGTGGGGCTTAGGAACAAGGTGCCAAACTTGGTTGCGCTCAAATTGATTGAGTTCCTCTTGCATGGCAAGCAACCAATATGGTCCGCCTCGGCTTCGAGAATGCCTTTGGGTTCAAAATGAGAAATGAAAGCAAAGTTACCACATAGGTCATGGAGTTTGGAGCGAGTTGTTACCCCTTTAGATGCATCACCTAAGATGAGCTCCTTGGGATGATTTGTAGCGTATCTCCAAGCTTTAGGAAGCGGTTGAGAGCTTTCCTCTTTATCCTCTTGAACATCACCAATTGAATCTAGCTTTTCTTCTTGAGCGGGTGAGTCCTTCAAGGATAGTCTCTCCATGTCTTCACCTAAAGGGTCAATCTCTACAACATTCTCAACAACCACATTAGATTCTTCAAATTTAACATGCATGGATTCTTCAATGGTACGAGAAGATCTAATGAATACTCTATAAGCTTTACTAGTTGTAGAATATCCAACAAAAATTGCTTCATAAGCCTTAGCATCAAATTTACCCAAATTCTCTTTAGTATTCAAAACAAAACATTTGCATCCATAACCTTGAAATAAGCAACATTAGGTTTTCTAGAATGATACATTTCAAAAGATGTTTAGGAAGAATTTTTACACAAATAAATACGGTTAGATATATAGCATGCGGTGTTTACGGCCTCGGCCCATAGATATTGAGGGAGGTCATACTCACTTATCATTGTCCTAGCCATCTCTTGAAGTGTTCTATTTTTCCTTTCTACAACTCCATTTTGTTGTGGAGTTCTAGGACAAGACATTTCATGCTTAATTCCCTTTTCATCACAATAAGTCATGAAGAGTTGGTTAACAAACTCACCACCTCTATCACTTCTTATTTTCAAATCGAAAAACCTTTTTCTTTTTCAACTCTTTTTCGAAAAATCTTAAAATGAGAAAAAGTTTGATCTTTGTGTTCTAAAAAGAAAACCCAAGTGAAGCGGGAAAAATCATCAACCAAAACATATGCATATCTACTACCATTTAAAATCTTAGTTTTAGTAGGTCCAAAAAGATCCATATGAATTAATTCTAAAGGCCTAGTTGACATGATATCCTTGATTGGTTTGAAGGAAGACTTGGTTTGTTTCCTAAGTTGGCACGCACCACAAATGCGGTCTTTCTCAAACTTCAAGTAAGGTATACCTTCACCAATTCCTTTGAATTAATCCTAGAAAGATGGTCAAAAGATGCATGTCCTAATCTTCTATGCCAAAGCCAAGAATTTTCATCAAAAGCATTTAAGCATTTAGTAGAACATTCCACATTAAGCATGTCAATGATATAAACATTATCATCACGAAAACCGGTAAGAATACAATCATTGGATTTAATATCAAAAATCTTGCAAGAAGTATCATCAAAAACAACTTTAAGACCACGATCACAAAATTGACTAATGCTAAGCAATTATGTTTCAAACCATCAACTAAAACAATATTTTCTATAATAGGAGATGCACCAACTTGAATGTTACCTATACCGATGATAGTTCCCTTGGAGTCATCCCCGAAGGTGACGGAGCCACCTTCCTCGTACCTTGATAGGGTTGTAAAGTTGTTGATATCCCACGTCATGTGTCTTGAACAACCACTATCAAGGTACCACCGCTCCCTACGTCTTGGAGCCTTGGTGTGTACCTACATCAAATAATTTAGGACTTGATTTTGGTACCCACATTTTCTTGGGTCCTAAAGGGTTAGTTTCATTAACCCAAACAAGATTATTTGATCTATTGACTTGGTCATAACAAAATTTAGCTAAATGCCCATTTTTACCACAATATGTGCATCTATACACTCTACCATATTTAAAAGCATAGTGAGTGTGTGATTTGTGAGCATGGGAATTGTGAGCATGAAAAGATTTAGCATGAGAAGTGTTATGTGTAGTGTTAGCATGAGTAGACTTAACATGTGAATCTTTAGCATGAGAGGTGTGCTTTTTAGAAAATTTTTCTTCAAGTTTCTTAGTGTTAAAAGCACAATCTTTCAAAACTTTTTCAAAAACAACCATTTTAGTTTTTAAAGAGGAAATTTCTTTTTCATCAACAATAGGAGATTTTCCCTTACAAGAAACCTTGTAGGCATTAAACTCATTTTGAATAGAAGTGAGATTAGAAGAAATATCATCCTTTTCTTTAGAAACCATAGCAAGTTGATTTTTGAGAAAAGCAACTTCTTTTTGCAATTTAAAGCATTCAATTTTCTTATTATCATAAGTTTCGGAAAGTTCTACAAAAGCATGAACAAGAACTTCCTTACTTAATTCATCATCTTCTTCATCAAGAGTTGTTGGGGTTACCTTTGGTGTGTTTGCCATGAAACACATATTCGCTATATCCGCCTCTTCCTCGGACTCGCTTTCCGAATCCCAAGTTGCCTTGTAAGCTTTCTTTTCTTCCGGTTTCTTTGGTTTGAAGGAGGAGGTCATCTTCTTCTTGAACTCCGGGCAATCCGCCATAATATGTCCGAGCTTTCGGCAATTATAGCATATAATTCTTCTCTCCTCTTTGCCTTCAAATTTCCTTCGGAAGTTGAGCTTGTTCCTCCGGTACATTCTCTTGACATTGCGAACAAGTAGTGATAGCTCCTCATCTTCTTCTTCATCATCTTCATCGTCCTCAAGAGTGGATGAAGACTTGAAAGCTATAGACTTTTTCTTTGAAGGAGCGGCTTCTTCTCTTGCCTTCTTTCCCATCTCATGGGTCTTTAAGTTCCAATGAGACTAATGAGGTCCATCTCATCCTTGTCGTTTAACTCTTTCAAGGTGGTGGCCTTTATCTCCCATGAAGTAGGAAGAGCCCGAATCACTTTTCGCACCTTTTGATCATTGGAGATATCATCACCTAGGAAGAAAGAGCATTGGTGATTTAAGTAAATCTAGTAATCATGCAATCAATAGATTCATCATCAAGTATTTTAAAAGATTCATATTGAGACCTCAAGAGATCTATTTTAGCTCTCTTGACTTGTGAAGTCCCTTCTTGTGTGACCAATAGATGTTACCAAATCTCATAAGCGGATTGGCAATGAATTACCCGTGTAGGTCATCCTCATTCAAGGCGGTTAATAGGGAGTTTTGGGCCTTGGAGTTAGCCTCATATTCTCTAAATGTAAAGTCGGTCCATGTGCTCTCATCACTATCGGGTGCTACATAGGGTTTGGTCAAGGACTTAGCCACTAAGCTACCCAAAGATTGCAAGAATATAGTCATCCTAACCTTCCAAATAGGGAAATTAAGTCCATCAAATTTAGGAGGAGTTTTGATGTTATCGACCATGTTTACTAGTGATGAATGAATGAATGAAAATGTTGATTAGCAAATATTAAGGATCTCTCTATGGATGTTAAGCAAACCTAGAGTCCAAGCTCTGATACCAATTGAAAATCACCTAGAGGGGGGGTGAATAGGTGATAAAGCTAATCAATGCACAATTTAAAAATATGATGCAAAAATCTCCCAAAATAAGACTAAGAGCCGAATGCCCCGTGAAGGGTTCTGAACTCCTTCCTCCTGATTCCTCGTAAATAAGAGTTGGAGGTGCGCAATACAACCTTGTTGTATGGGACAATGATTGACAAGATGAATGGCAACAAGTGAATATAGCAATGACAAATAAAAGCAAGTAACAATAGCAATGAAAGTAGTGCAAGAACAAGGAAAGTAACCAAACGCAAACACCAAGATTTGTTATCGAGGTTCGAGCACCCAGCTCTACTTCCCCCCTTCCCCAGAAGGATTCCAACCACTTTCACTATCACAAAGATGTCACAAATACACCGGAGTACCCACTCCACAATCTCAAGTACAAGTTCTCTCTTGGTAGTCAAAGACCACAAACTTTTCTTTCAAATTCTCTTCCCTTACAAAGGTCCTTAGAGAACAATGAGTAGGATGAAGCTCTTGTGTGCAAAGAGAAAAGAAAATGAAATCAAGAATTTTTTAAAACACTTCAGAAAATGAGAGAGAATTTCAGCACAAAAACCAAGAAACCAAGCTCTTTTGAATGCCTTAAACTTTTGGTTTTTCTTGTAATAATTAGTAATCCAATCTCTCCCCAAACACCAATATTTATAGGAGAGGGCTAGGTTAGAAGATAAAACATTTTAAGGCTAATCAGAATGTATTAAACCCCAAACAGGTCATTTAAACTCACTTAAGTGAGAAAAGACAAAATTAAACCTGTTCAGAAACTAGCCGTTAGTGTTCAAACGGCTAGTCGGTCGACCGGTCGGTCGACCGCCTACTCAAAAATCTGACCGTTGTAGGCAGCGGTCGACCGCCCGGTCGACCCAATCTATCCGAGAGCAGACTGAGTTACAGTCGGTCGACCGTGCGGTCGACTGCAAAAACGTGCACACTGATACATGCACACCCAGAACTACAGTCGACTGGGCCGGTCGACCGGCCAAACCTGACATAGGTCCGGTCGACTGTCCGGTCGACTGGCTCAGGTCAAAAACCAGGTTTAAAACTAATTTTGAAAAGACTTTGATTTTTATGAAAAATATTTTTAAATAGTACTAAGTATAAACATATAAATTGATTTGTAGGCAGAGGATTTTGTATTAAAATATTTTTGTACATTTTATAGAAAATCATCTTAGAAACAATATGTTGCGCAAAAACGTGTGTGATTGAGCTTCAAACCTATCCATCATTCTTTAACAAAATTCTAAACCTATAAAACTAAAAACAATCTTGTTGAGCAATCTTCAAGTCTTGAGCCATGCAATGCCTTGCTAGTGCCTTCTCTTCTATGTTCCTTCCTTGATGTGCAAAAAGCCTTCTTTGCTTCATGAACCTAAAATTTCTTGCAATAGCTAAGCAATGGCCTCCAAATATGTACTAACCTGAAACTTATCTTAAACAAACTCATTAGTATCAAATAGCTCTTATTTGGTTTGTTATCATCAAAACTCTAAACAAATGGAGAGTGTAACCTT
>JAVJIF010014648.1:0-74219 GCA_038442645.1 Agave tequilana
TTGCCGGGGAGGGTAACATTGTTTTTATTGAAATCTGAATTTTTTTTGAAAATTTTTTTAGAACTAAATGAATTTTCTTCTCTGTTGCAGGTTATAGGGCAAGCAAAGCAGGAAATCAAAATTGCAGTAACATACAAGTGGCCTTGGGCCTCTGCTCTAGAAAGCAGAGACCACGTGCCCTCTGATTTGCCGCATTTCCACGGCAAAAGTCGCGGATCCGCGGCAAGGAAGAGTTGACTACTAACAGGTTTTTGCAGGGCTGCTTGGTTTGCAAAAATTCTAGTTTGCTGCAACTTTATTTCTTATATGCCAACATCCTGCTAATAATCAACAGTAAAACGTTTGTTGCAAAAGTTAAAAATTGATTAGACGTTTGCATTTTAGGCACGTGTCTTTTCAATTCATTTATTTTTACTGTTGAAGAGTGCTGGAGCAAGGTACGTTTGCATTGCATGTAGAATAGGAATCATCTCTTGCTTGATTTTCATGTTTTGAGTGAATCTTATTTACATATCTTGTACACTTGCACTAATTGATTTTAAGGCACCAACCCAATAACAAGATAAGGTGGGGATTTATTCACCCTTCCTTAGCCCAAAAATCAGAATCCAAGCACTCACTAACCCAAGCCTAACTTAAAATGCGTAGACGTTGGCCCTAGGGATATCTCGGACTCAATTAGGAGATTATCCTAAGGGGGAAAGGTGTTGGAACTTGACTCTTGCCAAATCAGTGTCTAGGAAGGGATTAAGAGCTGAAAGCCCGAAGGTTGGTGGTTATTTAATTAAGGAACGTCTTTTGACGGAAAACCTCCCACCAACCTTGCCCTGACCTGGCTGATTAGCTTGTGGTCAAAGTCTACATTAAACCTCCCGTGGACAGTCTAACCAATTAGGAGTCGTCTAGGTCTAGGTCTACCCTAACTTAGTTTAGAATTTTTTTCTCTTTTATTTGTTTGCTTATTTGTATTTTCTTTCTTTTTGTTTGTATTGTGTGATATGGCTTATAATAATAATTTTTCCAACTTCATTAATAATCCATATTACACACCGAGTTCATTTTCGGATATTACCAACCGGCATATCATGACTTTAACCAACCTAGTGTGCCGGATTGGTCTTATCCGAATCAATATAACCCATGTCCCCCATCTAATAACTATAATGTCCATAATAATTTCAACTCTTCACCGAGACAATGGGATTCACATCCCCCGAGCATAATTATCAACTAACTTGTCCTCCTTCTCCACCTAGTCCACAATATTTTCAAGAGTCATACTCAGTTCCACCCGTCCAAAATAGGAAACCATCAATTTTGTAAATGAGTATGCGTAGTAAGTCAAACACAAATCCCAAAATCTGATGGACTCACAATTTCACTACCACTTCCAAGATAATTCTTCACCTTTTCATCAAAACAATGAACCTATCAACTATGAAAAGATGCTTGAAGCCATGACTCAGGCTTAAAACACTCGTAATCGTGACATAGATATGATGGTCGAATCTCTACGTTCTCACCGTTGGACCAGTTCTGATGTCACTAACCATTCTGTTAGAGCCGAAGAGTCATGTAGTTTGGAAATCAAGATTCTATTTCAGAACAACCATTTGAACTTGCCCAAACTCCAAATTTTGAAAAAGATATTGACAGTTTAGCAAGTTTTCCTTTTTCTAAATAGAACTTGAAAATGAATATGATCCTGAACCCAACTTAGTGATTCAATTCTACTTTCTGATTCGATTATGACTCCGGTATCTTCACCTGATTTCGATCTTTTTCCCGAGTCAACGTTGGATCCTGTGCCTATTCATCATGAAATTGAATCCCCCGTCTTGAGGATCATATTGAACTTGACCAATTATACAATTTTGAAAGTCCTATTGACACATTGGCAAGTTCTCAATTTTTTGATATTGAACTCAATGAGATATGTGACCTAGATTCTCAAATTTGTGATCCAGTTCAACTTTCTGAATCAATATTGACTCTTGTTGTGCTACCAAACTTGAGTAATATTTTAGAGTCAGTTTTGATTCCTCCACCTATCATCCTGAACTGGAATCACCCATATTAGGTCACATTCCATTGTTGAAAAATACATGTGGACTTGAGTTTTAACTTCTTGACTTGGACCCTATTCCTGAACCAATTTCGACTCTTGAACCTTTACTTGACTTAAGTTACCTTCCTGAGTCAGTATTAGTTCCTGTACTTCCTGAGTCCAAGTCAATCATTCTATCATTTCATACTCCTTTCTGGGACGAGGTGGTTGACAAAATTGACTCCGAAATCAATTATGGAATATGGAAATTAGATGGGGTTAAATACTTAATAAAAATCCTTAATGGACACATCTTTTTAGTGGGTTATATTAGAGAAACTTCTGGTGGGTTCCTTCGAGACCCAAGAAAAGTTGATTGGGCCGCGTTTCGTGGACCAATCAGACCACCACCGGAACCACCACCTTAAGGTAACACTTTCCTTCCCTTTCTTCTTTTTCATGCATCTATGCATTAATTCATACATTGAGGACAATGCATGAGATAGGTGTGGGGGAGGGTCTAACATAGCTTAGGTTTTCTTTTTTATTAAAAACTTTTTGAAAATAGAAATAATATTTTGACATATTTTTTGTAAGAAATTAAGTAAATTTTAAGGAATAGGAAAATTTAAATTCGGATTTCTTATACTTGGTCAAAATATGATTATTTGTTTGATTTTTAGGGTTAGGAAGAAAATTTGTCAAAGTAATTTAGTCTTGATCTTTACCTTGATGAAATATGCACACTTCATACACTTACACACTTAGGGTTCAAAAACAAAGATTCTTATGCCTTATAAAAAAAAACAAGTCTAATTATTGATTATAGCTAGGTGCTTTGGCCTAAGCAAGCCTTAGTATTTATGCGAAAGATGATTAGATAAGTTATAAAAAATATATATATATATATATATATACAAGCAAATCTAATTATTGACTAGCTAGGTGCTTTGGCCTAAGCAAGCCTTATTATTTATGCGAAAGATGATTAGATAAGTTTGAAAAGAAAAATCCTCTGATTAAGCTGGGTATTTGTGCCTAATAAAGCATAAGTATTCAAGCCTAAAAGAGGTTCATATAATAAAATCCTTAGTTTTGTGGCCTTGTTTGCTCGAGTACTTAAGTCCTTGGGGGTGTTTTCTCACCTGGTGCCCTAAGACCGTTTAGTTTGGGAGTCATCGATTAGAGGCTCGTTACATGGGCAGATTCGAAAGCCTAATAGAACTAAGGAATAATACCACCAAAAAAATATATATGTATAAATAAATAAGGCATAAGAGTTAGAGTTAATGAACCCTTAGTCAAAATTTTCACATTCACAAGGTGCATATGACTTAGGGTAAAGTAATAAACTAGATGAGAAGTACAATTTGACTCCTTACTTTGATTAATGACAAATTTTTGAATAGAGACTAAGTTTAGGAATGAAAAATTCGGTTTTCCTATAACTTATAGATTGCTTAAATTTTACAATCATATTTCAAATATTTTTCTCTTTCAAATGCTTTTCGAAAATACTAACTCTTTATTTCTCTTTCTTTATGGATTTTGTGGGTGTAATCCGCTGATGTAACGCCCCGATCCTGGTGGATACGGAGACGTCACTGCGACGTATATACGCAAGTCAGAAGTACCTTCACGTATATACGCTAAGCATCAGTACAGGCAAGAATCAGAGTGCGGAAGCAAGTGGTGCGTTATACATTCCAACATAAGTACAATTACAGAGTTATCACCAGATGTGATAAATATTACAATAATATTACATCACCAGATAGGCGCAAATGCGAGAGTACAAGGGATATACTAGAGTAAACAGTATAGAAGGCACTCACGAGTTTACTAAAAGGAACTCGAGAGGCACACAGGGGCCTGGAAGGATAGAGCTCAGGACGGTCAGCTGGAGATCCACGCTACCGCTGTGCTACTCTGATCAGCAACAGGGAGGATCCACACGCTCCAATGCTCCAAACCTGGACATGAGGATCCAGGGGAGTCAGATGAAACTCCCCAGGCAAGTGGTAGGCAAAAGCCAAGTGGCGAGCCAGGATGAGCACAAGTGTGTATACAGTGATATCGAGTACAGAAGACAGGAGGGTTAGAATACAAGTATAGCAGGTATGAACAGGTATAACATAATCATCATAAATAGGAAATCCGATATAAAACCTTATTATGTGCAAAACCGATTATACAAGCTTAGGCCACGGCTTCATGAGACTAGTACCTCGAAGGAATAATCCAAACAAGGAAACCCTCATCTATATACCTTTATCCCATGTCATCGTAATCTAAGCGCATAGAACCAGAGTTGCAAATCACACAATAGTCATAACAGGAGTACATAACAGGAGTCATAACAGGAATCGGAACAGGAGTTCATAACATGTATAACAAGCATAACAGGAGTCCATGACAGGAATCATAACAGGAGTAGCAAGAATCATAACAAGCATCATGATAGGCATCTATTATTATTATTACTCGTCTGACTCATATATCTAGGTATGTGTCCTGGTGTACATCCCAACACACATACATCCATATATAAGCAAGCCGAGGGTTGTTACTGGAAGCTGATGGAGAACTGATAGCTCCTCTTATAGTAGTTCCCGTACACCCCGGGACCAGCTTGAGGGCCTTAAATCCCCCTAACACGCATCTTCTGAGGGCCTTAAATCCCTCTAACACGAATCGTCAGTATTTTATTCCATTACTATAAGCAAGGCATCATTCCGGCATCCATCACTTCCTCCCATTCCCCGTACAAGTTGTCCTTTTTATGGCTTATCAATGTTATCAGATTACGGGAGTAACTGGTCATAACAGGAAATGGCCCAACAGATTCAAGAGGTGGCCCCCACAGATTCAAGAGGTGGCCCCCACCGTGTATGGTGTGGCACTTTGTTCCGTGTGGCACTTTGTTCTGAGGGGATGGATTCTAGAGGTGACCCCCACAGATTCAAGAGGTGGCCCCCACCACGTATGTGGTTTGGCACTTTGTTCCATGTGGCACTTAGTTCCATCAGAATAACAAGGCAGTTTTCCCGTAAACGATGATAATCACAAGTCGAGTAGGTCATGCTGGGTGTCAAGTGATAGCATGACAGGGTGATGATATTAGCAAGTAACAAGTCAGGCAATAACACAATATATAATACAAGTCCCGAGGATAAAGTCCATATTCAAGAAAGTGATTAACCACAGTTGGCAGCCAAAGTTAGTCGACTAGGGAAAGAAGTTAGTCGACTTAGAGGAGGAGTTAGTCGACTATAGCAAAGGGACAAGTCGACTAGAAAAGCTGCGTATGGGAAAGCTGCGTTTCAGGAGGAAGGTTAGTCGACTAGGGCATTGTGGGTAGTCGACTAGTCAAGGTCGCGTCTCAAAGAGCCGCGTCTCAGGGAGCTGCGTTAGTCGACTAGGAATAATAGTTAGTCGACTGGTGAAGTCCGCGTTTCAAAGAACCGCGCCTTCAGAAGAGGGTTAGTCGACTGGACGCAAGGGGCAAGTCGACTAAAGGAGGCTGCGTTTCAAAGGACTGCGTCTCAAGAGGGGAGTTAGTCGACTGGGTCAATAGGGTAGTCGACTAATAGAACTGCGTCTCAGAAATAAGGCTGCATTTCAAAGGGGTTAGTCGACTTATCATGGGGTCAAGTCGACTAATACTGTGTAACAGAGAGCAGAAACAGCTTTAAGAGTTTGTGATCTTTGTTGATAAAAATACAAGTTATCCGAGTCTTTGGCGAGGAAAAACACTCGCCTAAAGGTTCCTTGCTGCGTCCAACGAAGGGAAGTTCGGCCCCAATCCAAAAGGAGGGTACCGCCCTAAGTCTTGCTGCCGGAGAAGAACGCGGCCCCAATCCAAAGGAGAGCCGGTCTTCACAAGGTGATGGAGAGAAGTTGAAGGCGCAAGTCTAGTTCAAGTTGGCAAAATGGGATTTTGCAAACGGTGCAACGGGGAGTGACGAGATAGCTAGTATGAAGGAGCTCGCCGTGGAGGTGAAGATGGTATACTTGGTGGTGGCCAAGGAGGAGTAGGTGGTGGTGGAGATGAAGGAGGAGTTGGTGGAGGTTAAGGCTTTAGTGAAATGGTGAAGAGAGAAAAATGAAGTGGAATGGAGAAGGAAAGGAATTTATAGGATTTGGATTAGTGAAGGTGATGCAAATAAATAAAAGAGAGGGGGTTTTTGTAAATTGGGGGGATTAGGGGTCTCTCTTGGCCACTTGGCCGGTTATGATGATGAGAGGGGAGTGGGGATATCTTGGAAAAGGCATTTTGGAAGAGAAGGAATTAATGAAGAGAGAGAAGGGAGAATATAATAATGTAGCACACCTTTTAAAACAAAGGAACCAAAGATGAGAACTTGCGTTTCTCCCACCCAAACGCAGCACCCAAACCTGCGTTTAGGCCAAAATGGGCCAAACGCAGGGATTAAAGCCGCGTTCAGGGAAAACATGAAGGCTGCGTTTAACAGAGGAGAGAGAAAGTCATGATGACTTGATGGGATTTGATCTGAAGTGCATTAAATGCAACATGGGGAGGATCTTCACAATAAATGCAGAATCCCAGGTAGGTGAGATCCGCGTTTGAGGAAGGAGAGAGAAAATGGGGAAAAGACAAAGTGGAATACATGGGGCAATCTCTCGGTAACTGGAAAATACCAAAAGCTCCGGAAAGGCCCAAAAATAAAGTAGTTCGGAAAGTTTTCAAAAAATTCTCAAAAATCATAAATATTATAAAATGATTTTTGGTGAAATCGGTTTCCAAAGATTTAATCTCATTTTCAAGTTAAAAATCCTGAAGTCAACCGTCAATCTCGGTATACACCAGATTGGCCGGGTTTTCAATAAATTCAGAAAATTCTCAGAAAAAGTATTTAGATGGAAAATGTGATTTTAAGAAGTAATGTCAAAAGGCACTTTTAGTAATTCCAAACCGTTTGTAAATTAAAAATCTGGGAATCGGTCAACGGAACTAGCCGACATCGGTTTTGAAGATTCACAACTTGATTCAGGAAGATTCCAGAAAATCATAGAAAATCTATAATATTAGAAAACGACTTTTAAAACTAAAATCGGTCAAATCAGATTACCAGAAAGACTAAATCGAGCAATAACCTGAGATCGGGTCCCCGGTTCAGACTAGGGCTGACTCTGGGTCCGCGAATCCAAATCCTACACAAAACAATCACACTCATAATTCATAATACAAAATAAATACAGGAAGTAAATCAAAAAATACGATCGAGAATCTGAATACGCAACTAAGTACGTATTCCGGGAGCGGGGTGTTACAGCTGAAAACCCTCACGAGACAAAACTCGTCCTCTAGGGGAAACCTAGAGGTTTAACGGCTTGTTGCACATGCTCAGTGCAATCGCGTGACTTGCGAAAGTGGTCTAATAATCTCTAGTATAGTTTAGTTGTTTTGCTCGAGGACGAGCAAAAGATAGGTATGGGGGTGTGATTGGTCGCTAATGTTGCATATTTAATATCATATGTCCATACTTATTATAGAATAAAAGCCTGCATTGTCCTAATTAATTGTTTAATTTATTTGCAGGCCCAATCCTTAAGGAGATGAAGAGAAATGAGCCCAAAAGCCCACCAGAATTCTGAATTAAATCAGAATTAATTCGCACACACTAAATCAGGGCAAAATCAAGAGGTTGAAACCGGTTGAGAAGAATCCTCTCAGAATCGATCGGTTAAAGCCAAGAATCCAAGGTCATTTCGTCAGAATCCAAGGCTCAAACGAAAAAACCAACAAAGGATAAAGCTAGAAGAAACTCCCAGGATGACCCACCAACAGGGTGTGGCCATCTGGCCACACCCTGGCCGCGGAAACGCAACCAAAGCCGCGTTTCCGCGGCTTGGTTGGGGAATTAGGGGGAGCGTTTGCTCCCCCGATCTCCCCGGGATCCTGGTTGTTGGGTTTATGCCTGTAAAAGGCCAGTATCTGCGCTGAAAAATGGACGCCAATGCAGAGTTAGGATTTAGACTAGTTTTTCATTTCTTAGTTTAGGTTTTTGTTTTTCTTTTTCATGTAATTGTAATTTTCATTGATGTAAATCAGAGGAGATCAGACTTTCATCAAAGAACAAGAATGAAGCTGGAGCTATAGTGACAATGGTGTAAGGTTTTCTTTCTTTTCTTTGATTGTTATGAAATCAAATCTTTATTCTTTCTTTGTATGTACTTCTTTTTAGTTTTCTTCGTCTTCTTCTTTTCTACTTTACTCTTCTTTTGGTGCAAATTGTCTTCCAAATGAGTCTAAAAGCATCGAAAGAGCCTTGTCGTTGCGAGTGCCACCGATAGCTCATGACGATGGAATTGTGAGTCTCTCTGTATCATTTCATACTTGAAGTAGTCTTGATGATGTAATGTGGAAGAGACCAAAAATCTAATCTTATGGGCTATGCACTGAATGTCTCCACTTCAAGGTAAAATCGTTGCTAAGAACTCAAGGTAAGCTTTTGGTAAAAAGAAGGTAAATACTTGTCTTTCTTTCTTTTCTTTTATTTCTTTAATGTAGATCACCACCTCTTCCAAATCGTTTTCACTCTTCTTTCCCAAACTCATTTGTACATAGTCGCTTCTTTCGTTTTCTGATTTTTCTTCACCTTCTTCATCTCTCACTTTCTTCTTAACTTTAACATAACTTTCTTTTTCATTTTCTTAACTTAAAAACAGAGAAGAACTCTCATTTTGTGTTCATAAGATTTCAATAAAGAACTTAAACGCTTCCATCGCAAAACCCTCCTTGTGGATCACGACCCGCATAGCCACTTGCTATAGCGGAAGAATTTAGCACTTGCACATTTCCTTTCTTAAGTTCTATAATTTCGTATTTTGTGTGCAGGTTGTACCTCAATCAACAGGGACTTGGCATGATTATTATACTGCTACCAGACATCTGGTACTCCTGAACTCCTGTACTCCTGAACTCCTGTATCTCCTGTACTCATGTCTCTTACACTGTTACTCTTGTTAATAGCACAGTCATACCAGTTTCGGTGGGGCATGCCTAGTGTCGGGATCACGAGGATGTATCCCACGATCGTTCTAGCGTCCGGCGGATCCTGAATGGAACTAAGTGCCACACGAAGCAAAGTGCCACATGATTGGGGAAAAACCATGCACAAAAAGTGTATGTTTTGAAATCAAGAGTTAAAGTGTGTGTGCTTTGGCTTCCTCGATACTTCTGTTATAGCATAGAGGCTAAAACGAGTCGAATCCACAAGGACAGGAGGCGATAGAAGCTTTACCGGTTGATTAACATATGTGTTAAAAGTTCTTCAATGTTTGAAAAAATTAAAAGAAAGGAAAACAAAGAATGAAAAAGAGAAGTACGGTGAAACACGAAGAAGTGGAAAACATAGGAAAAAAAAAGGTATTTGTGTTTTTTGATATTTCTAAAACAAAATGAAAAAGAAAGAAAACTTATGGCCATTAACTACTAATGACTCCACCAATATGCTAACCTCTTAGTGATAGTTGTCTCGCATGTATCATTGGTCATCACTAGTCCTTGGTTCAAGAGCTTTTCAAAGCATGACTCATATGTTAACTCATCACATCCAAACTCAACAAAACAAGTACAAGCTACACTTAAACCATCAAAACGAAATAAGAGTAAGCATGGAGTGAAGTAATGTTAGCTTGTTAGAGAGTTAGGATGTTAGAGTGTCAGATCCATCATCATGAGCCATCAATGGCTCTTGCAAGAGTAAGGTTAAGTAGAGACTATTAGATTCATGTGGATTATCAAGTAAGAAGTTAGACTAGTTAGTGGTTAGTAGCTAGTTGCCATGAGAGAAAAATTAGCTAGACATGTAAAGAGTTAGAGAAGAAGCAAATAGAGATAAAGGAAGAACCTTTCATAGAGTGTCACCCTCCATTACAAGAACTTTCTCTTCTATCCTATGATCACTCTCTTTCCTATTACATGAACTATAAAATGGAAAATACAAAAGAAGAAGAACAACAACTAATCTTAACTATCCTAAACTATAGCATGGAGAAGAAACTACCCTAACTCTCTATATATTTTTCCTGAAGAAAACCCCAGGGGGTATTTATAGGCACCATAGGAAAGGGGACAACCCCTGGCCCAAAGCACGGACGCAGAGCCGCGAAAACGCGGCTATGGCCGCGTTTCTGCGGCCGTGGCCGTACGGCCGCAGAAACGCGGCCATAGCCGCGTTTTCGCGGCTCTTCTAGAGTCGCGCGCGGCGCTTTCTGCCGCGCGCTGTCCCGTCTATCCCTGTCAGTTGCAGGTCTCAGTTTCTACTTTTGAGCCCCTGGTTTTGACGAATGAGCTCTCCAAAGTCAATAGCTATATTATAGACCTTTAATCATCCATTAAATGGTGATTTAGGGTCGTCTTCTTCATTGCACACCATGGAGTTAGAAACATGCAAGAGAGGTATTATTAGCAGAATTTAATATTAAATAAATGTGAATATGTGGTATGAAATAAGCAGTTTTAGAGACTAATCGCACCCCACACTTATCTTTTGCTTGTCCCAAGCATAACAAAAAACTAAGAAAAATATTATACCGCTTTCGCATGTGATGCGAGTGTACTGAGCATGTGCAACAAGCCGTTAAACCTCAAGGTTTCCCCTAGAGGAGGAGTTTTGTCTCCTGAGTGTTTTTAGCGGATTACACCCACAAAATCCATCAAGACAAAAATCAAATGTTAGTATTTTTGAAAACGCATTTTGAAATAGAGAAAAGTGTTGAAGTATTTTTGAAAATATAAGTGATCAAAGGTCATATGTTAACCAAAAATTATTCTTCCTTAAACTAAGTCGAAATGCAAAATCTAGTTATAAATTAAATGTAAGAATTTAAAATTAAATTGATTCTCTGATCTTTCAAAAAACTCTTAGAAAAATATGCACTTTATGAACTGTGAAGATTTTTTGGGATATTAACTCAAACTTTCATGCCATTTATTTATATATTATATATATATTCTTTCTTTTTCTTCTCTTAGTTTTCTTAGGCTTTCTTATTTACTCGGGTAGTGAGCCTTTAGCCGGTGACTCCAAAACCAGATGATCTTAGGGCACCAGATAAGAAAACATCCCTCAGACTTAAACAAGGCCACAAAACTAAAGGGATTACTTTATTTTTGTCCACCATTTTAGGTGTGAATAATCATGCTTCCTGAGGCATAATTACCCAACTTCAATAAGTGATTTTTATTATCATCATTTATATATATTTTTTTATTGTATTTTCAGTCTTTGTTTTAATCCCAAAAATTGTGAAGTGCATAAACCTAAGGCATAAAATTCAAGATCAAATTATCTTTCCAATCTTACTTCCTTATCCTAAAATTTAAACTAGATCGATTATTTGACCCAGATTAAAATTCATAATTTTAGGTCTTCTTAATTCCTAAGATAATCTTAATTTTCTTAAAATATAAATCAAAACTATTTATCTTGTTTCAAAAAGTTTTGTAAAAAGAAAAGAAAAGAGTTTTTATTGAAAAGAAAATTTTAAAAATTTCTTAAGAAGAAGTGTAAAAGAAAGAAAATGTAAAACTACTTATGTTAGTAACCCCTCCCCCACACTTATCTCATGCATTGTCCTTAATGCTTCGGGAATGTGTATATACATGAAATAAATAAGAAGGGAAGAAAAATTACCTCATGGTGGTGGCTCCGGTGGTGGTCTGACTGGGCCAAGCATTGCTACCCAATCAAGATATCGTGGTGGCTCACGGAATCCACCTTTATTGACCTCCTTTTAATTTACATATTTACAATCACTAATTTTAATAGGATCATGCAAGATCCTATCATGAAAATTATTTTCTTTACATGACCAATCTTGGAATATCATCACTGAGTCATTCTGGTAATACCTTGGTCCAACAATACAATGTGATTTTATGGAATGGATGATTTGGGCTTTGAAATGAAAAGTTCGGGAACCAATACTAACTCGGGAAAATCACTCTGGGTTCGAGAGTCGGTTTAGGTCCAAGAGTTAAGTCCAAATCACATAATTTATTTTCACATTCTGTTCCCATCAATGAAATGTGACTATCCAAAAGATGTGGATCAATTTCAAAATTCATGGATACAGGAATCAATGTTGGCTCGGGCAGTGGATCCAACTTGGGTAAGGATACCAAAGTCAACATAGAATCAAAAATTGGAATTGAATCACAAAGTTGTTTGTTGGGTTAACATTCATATTCAAGTTAAATTTCAATGCAATGAAAACTTGCCAATTTGTCAATGGGTTGATATTGGTCAAGTTTAAGGTTTTGTGATGAAATTGAATCTTCGTCAAAGTCTTCAAGATTCCATGAAGTTTGGTTTTCATCAATATGATTAGAAGTATTAGGAATAATCAAAGATTGGATAGGGAGAGTTTTCTTATTCCTACACATGTTTTCCAATCGACTAAGTCTAGCTTCTATCATTTTAAAATGATCGCTTGGGAACTGAATCATGGATTCCGTACTTTTTTCTAAGTCTGTATGTTCTTGTTGTGGGACATAGAAAATGGAGTAGGGAACTTGGATTTGAAAACTTTGATTGGATTTCGAGTCCTCTAGATTTTAAATTCGTCACTCGAGTTCCTCTAAGGCTTCCATCCTCTTTTCTCAGTCAATTAGTTCTTCTAAAGGATGTTCGGGGGAAGGAGTGCATGAAGCTGGATGTTAGTAAGATGGTTGACCATAATACTCAGGGAAGTTGTATCCCCATTGACTCGGTGAAGAGTGGTGATGATTATTCCAGTCTTATTCATAGTATTAGGACTGGGACACATATTGAGTCGGATAATCCCAATTCGGCATATAAGGTTGGTTCATGTTGTACATAGCCGAGTCAGAATTATCTGACTCAAGTTAGGTTGCGGTGAAATATGGATTAATATTTGAATGGAAAAATTGTTGTTGTTGAAATCCATATCACAATTTACAAAAAAAAGCAAATAAACAAACAAACAAATAAATAAATAAATAAAAAGAAAAAGAAAATAACCCTATGCTAGGGTTGACTTTGACCTAGACGACTCCTAACTGGTTAGACTGTCCATGTGGGTACATTGTCTGAAGCAGACCACAAGTTAATCGGCCAGGTAGGGGCAAGATCAGTGGGAGGTATTCGTGCCGGAGCAACGAGCCTAATTATGCCAAACCACTGTTCTTCGAGGTTTCGCCTTTCAATCCCCAACCTTAGATACCGATTTGATAAGAGTCAACTTCTAACAACTTTTCCCTTAGGTCAATCTCCTAAATGAGTCTGAGATGTCCCTAGGGGCTAATGTCTAGCAAATTTTTATTAGGCTAGGGTTGTGCGAGTGGGGAGGTGATTTTTAGGCTAAGGGAGGGTAATGACTTCCCCACCTTATGTTGTCTTGGGTTTTGCCCTTAAGTTCAATTTGTGCAAATGTGCAATATAGATAAGAATGAACACACAAAGAGAGTAAATCACCCACATGTTTGTCCTAACTATATGCTATGCAATATGTACACCTCCGTCAAGATCACAACAAAACAAGAACTAGCAGCATGCCTAGATACAAATATCTAAACCGTTTTAAAGCATCCCATTTTCGTATTTTAGTTCTTAAAGTTATTACAGTATACAAGTAATATAAACAAAAACTAGCAGCAGAATAGAAGAATATATAAGAATTTACCCAACCACACAAGAGAAAGTATGGACTTCTACAATGCTAAAGAATTGATCTGCACACCAAAAACAAAGAAGAAAAGTTAACAAAAACGTGAAATCAAACCGTTCCCATCCCCGGCAACGGCGACAAAATTTGATCGGGAGAAAACCACGCACAAAAAGTGTATGTTTTGAAAACAAGAGTTAAAGTGTGTGTGCTTTGGCTTACTCGATACTTCCGTTATAGCATGAGGCTAAATCGAGTCGAATCCACAAGGACGGGAGGCGATAGAAGCTTTACCGGTTGATTCACGTGTGTGTTAAAAATTCTTCAATGTTTGAAAGAATGAAAAGAAAGGAAAACAAAGAATGAAAAAGAGAAGTACGGTGAGACACGAAGAAGTGGGAAACATAGAAAAGAAGGTATTTGTGATTTTTGATATTTCTAAAATAAAGTGAAAAAGAAAGAAAACTCATGGCTACTAACTACTAATGACTCCACTAACATGCTAACCTCTTAGTGATAATTGCCTCACATGTATCACTGGTCATCACTAGTCCTTGGTTCAAGAGCTTTTCAAAGCGTAACCCATATGTTAACTCATCACATCCAAACTCAACAAAACAAGTACAAGCTACACTCAAACCATCAAAACTAAACAAGAGTAAGCATGGAGTAAAGTAATGTTAGCTTGTTAGAAAGTTAGGATGTTAGAGTGTTAGATCCATCATCATGAGCCATCAATGGCTCTTGCAAGAGCAAGGCCAAGTAGAGGCTATTAGGTTCATGTGAATTATCAAGTAAGAAGTTAGACTAGTTAGTGGCTAGTAGTTAGTTGCCATAAGAGAAAAATTAGCTGATATGTAAAGAGTTAGAGAAGAAGCAAATAGAGATAAAGGAAGAACTTTTCATAGAGTGTCACCCTCTATTACCAGAACTTTCTCTTCTATCCTATGATCACTCTCTTTCTTATTACATGATCTATGAAAATGAAAAATACAAAAGAAGAAGAAGAATAACTAATCTAAACTACCCTAAACTACAACATGGAGAAGAAACTACCCTAACTCTCTGTATATTTTTCCTAGAGAAGAACCCCAAGAGATATTTATAGGCACCATGGGAAAGGGGGCCATGGGGACAACCCCTGGCCCAAAGCATGGGCGCGGCCGCGCCCGTACGGCCGCAGAAACGCGGCCATAACCGCGCGCGGTACTTTCTGCTGCTTGCTGTCCCGTCTGTCCCCTGTCGGTTGCAGGTCCCAGTTTCTAGCTTTGAGCCCCTGGTTTTGATAAATCAGCTTTCCAAAGTTAATGGCTATATTATAGGCCTTTAATCACCCCTTAAATGGTGATTTAGGGTCTTCTTCTTCATTGCACACCATGGACCTAGAAACATGCAAGAGAGGTATTATTAGTAGAATTTAATATTAAATGAATGTGAAGATGTGGTATGAAATATGCAATTTTAGAGACAATCACCACACCACACACGTGGTGGGGACCACCTCTTGAATCTGTAGGGGCCACCTCCAGAATCCATTCCCCACACAGAGCAAAGTGCCACATGAAGCAAAGTGCCACACCACACATGTGGTGGGGGCCACCTCTTGAATCTGGGGGCCCACCTCTTGAACCTGGGGGCCCACCTCTTGAACCTGTGGGCTACCTCCTGAATCAACCCTCAAAACAAAGTGTCACATAGAGCAAAGTGCCACACCACATATGTGGTGGGGGCCACCTCTTGAATCTGTGGAGGCCACCTCTTGAATCTGTGGGGCTACTTCCAACTTCCTGACTGTGCCGCTTGTTGTTAGCGTGATAAGTATTCTCAGTGCATATTAATACCTACACATACCGTACAATAATAACGCCTGGAGCATATGTTATTTGATCTCTCCCCTATTCGAATAATGGTACCCGCACATTAGAGTTCGGTTGAGTTCTACTGGAAGTGCGGGCTCCAGTGTGAACTGTCGGTGTTGTGAGACGCCGGTGAAAAAGGGACAAGAATAACAAATGATACTGGTGATTACTATTCAATAACGTAAAATGCAACACCTTTATATTCTCCAGTTATAGTGATGAATCATTTAATCAGATATTATGCCCTGAGTTGACACCCTGTTTTATGACATATGATTTATGTGGTACAATGATTACTACTGACACACTCTAGTTTTATTACTCTGAGGGCAACTCAAGTTGTATGAACTCAGATGATAGCGACATAGGATATGTGGTATATAGACGAGGGTTTCCTTGTTTGAGTTATCCCCTTAACGTATCGACCCCGTGAATCCATAATCTGAGCTTATACAGCTAATTTTTTTCATACTTGTATTTATCGCATATTTAATGTATTTATCATATGTTTATTTGTACCTAAGCTCTCAACACTATTTTATATGCATGTTTTCTGATTCAGACTTATCGATATACATGTATTTACTTTATTTCAGATTTACTGTCGTTCTTTTAATTTCCTTTACGTTACTTGTCATTACCTGTACCTGCATGCATGAACCACATCACCTGATCAAGTACACGTGTGACTACCTGATATGCATGCCACTTGGCTTTATCATATGTACTCGCGAGGTTGCATCTGACAACCCTGAATTCTCATGTCCAGATCCTAGAGCCGGGACAATGGTGGCCTTGCTGTAGCTGATCAGAGTGCACAGTGGATCCTTCCGTGGCGACCAGAGTGTAGCAGAAGCTTGGACATTACCGCAGCTCTTCTTCTCAATTCTTCTCCTGATTGGCTCTCGAGGCGCCTCTTGCTGCTCGTAAGCATCTCTCAGCTTTGTTATGTATATCTCTCCGTATTGTACTTTTGTATTTTCTGGTGATGTAATATTCCTGTAATATTGTATCACTCTTTGTGATAACCATGTATTTGTACTTTTCTGTTGGAATGTATATTATCGCTGTGCTTCCGCACTCTTATTCTTGCCTGTACTGGTGCTTAGCGTATATACATAAGGGTATTTCCGACCTGCGTATATACGTCGCAGTGACTTCTCCGTACTCGCGAAATCGGGGCATCACAGAGTCAGTTTGATTATTTTCAGACCTAAGGACCCATTTGAAGTCGCGTTAGGGGATTTTGGGCTTCAATTTGAGAACCTGTTGTAGGTACTTCGCCATCCGAGAATCACTTATGGCGTTTCACTACTGACTTGGTTGACCACAAGTGAGGAGTCACACTGAACTTTGCACCCTGTGACCCCGAATGTGATACGTGCTTGGAGCCCAACGCCTCATACTCGACTTTATTGTTGGATGCTGGAAAGCCAAAGAAAAGGACTGTTCGATGATGGATCCTTCTGGAGTGGTGAAGATAATTTCTATTCCCATCCTCTTACTATTTGAAGCTCCATCCACGTTTAGCATCCATCCTTCTAGTTGTTTAGCATGCTCTGTGGCCCGCTGGGGTAAAAATCAACAATAAAGTTAGCTAAGACTTAGCCTTTGATTGATGTCCTTGACTCGTATCTGAGTCCGTATGATCTTAGCTCCAAGGCCCATTTTGATTTCCTTCTAGTTGCTCTGGTTTTTCACGAGACTTCTCTGGGAGTGCTCGGTGAGGACTATGACCAAGAAGGTTTGAAAGTAGTGTTTAAGCTTTTTGAAGATGATAAAGAGAGAAAGCACCATCTTCTCTAGACTTTGGTATCTGATTTATGGATCGTTTATGGAATGGCTGATATAATATATCAGCTTCGGATGCCCTTGTCTTCCCTAACTAAGACTCTGCTCATAGATAACTCCGAGACGGCGAGGTAGAGATATAGTATCTCTCCTGAGGAAGGCTTTGACAACCAGGGTGGTGAAATCAGATACCTCTTCAATCCTTAGAAGGCTGTCTTAGATTCCTCGTTCCAGTGGAAGCTAGCTCCATTCTTCTTCAAGGCTTGGAAGAATGGCCTGCGTTTGTCCGTGAATCAGCTGATGAACCGATTGAGGGCTGTAAGATGTCTGTTCAACATTTGGACCTCCTTCACACAAGTGAGCAACTTCATGTTTAGAACTGCAAATATCAGGTGAAGCTTGGCCTCGATGCCCCGTTGAGTGATCAGATATCCCAAAAACTTTCTGGAGGCCACCCTAAATGTGCATTTCTCGAGGTTGAGTTTTATCTTGTATTGCTTAAGGATATCGAAGGCTTTGTCTAGATGTTAGAGATAATCTGTGCATTGTACACCTTTTACCAATATATCATCAACGTATACTTTCATGGTGCTCTCAATCAGATCCTTGAAGACTTTGTTAACTATTCACTGAAAGGTGGCCCCGCATTCTAAAGTTTGAAGGGTATCAGCTCGTAGCAGTAGATTTCTAGACCAGTAGTGAAGGCGATTTTGTCTTCATCTGGTGGGTGCATCTTGATCTGATTATAGTCAGAATAGGCATCCATGAAGCTAAGGAGCTCATGGCCCGTTGTTGCCTTTATTAGTTGGTCGATCCTTGGAAGAGGATAGTTGTCCTTCGGGCAAGCTTCATTGAGGTTAGTAAAATTGATGCAGATTCTCCACTTCCTATTCTTTTTCATCATGAGAATGGGATTAGAGAGCCAGTCGGGGTAGAATGTCTCTCTGATGAAGCCAGCTTGAAGTAGGCGATCGACTTCATCGTTGATTGCGCGACTCCTTTCTTCATTCATTCTCCTAAGCTTCTACTTTATTGGTTTAGCATTCGCCTTGAAGGAAAGCTTGTGATAGATGATCTCCGTGTTAATTCTAGATATATCGGTAGGGGACCATACTAATACGTATGAAATTTTTGATAAGAATTTTTTGAACAAAGTCTTCCCATAAGGGTGCATGTTTGAGTCGATTCAGAGTGTGCTCTGGGTGATGTGGGTCTATACTAAATGACTTGGGCTCTTCTTTGATTCTGCTGTCGGGGTTTCCCGACTCGGTGGGTGAGTCGGGATCTTGGGTTTCACCGTGCTGTGATTGTTATTGATCAGCAATCCTCTTCTATTTCTTATCAACAGTAGAGTCTTCGTTAGCATTTTCTCAGGACGTCCTTTGCGCTCAGCTTGACCTCTTCTAGCCTACTAGAGCTATTGTCCTAGCCATCGCCTGGTCACCTCTTATGTTGGCCATTCTAGTGGTGTAGGGTACTTTATTGTTGATGATAGGTGGGCAGGACTGCTCTCATCATGTGGATTCATGGTCTCTCGAGAGTGGCGTTGTAGGGGAATTAGACGTCAAGGATACAGAGCTCTGTAATGACATTGAATGTATCCACGAGGAATGGAAACTCGATCATGCTAGGGGAACAAACTTTTCTCCCATCGAATCCATAGAGGAGTGACTGGGTCTGAGGTACAATTAACTTTTAGACCAGCTTGGGAGTATCTTCCATTCGATCTAGAGCATGGTCGTGCAGGATATTGACGCTACTCCCCCTGTCAACCAAGATCTTCGAGACTTTGTAGCAGTTGATATGTACCATCACGACCATGATATCATTATACGAAAAGTGCAAGGAATAGGCGTCTTCATCTGAGAATAAAACTAGCCTGCCCAGAGATGTAGGCGGGCGAGTCACTATTGCCAGATAGTTATCCCTCCAGTCTTAATTGACGTAGATGGTCCTCTTCTTAGTGGAGGTGTCTTCTACTGGGGAGTTTTCAAAAACGGCGTTCTCCTCCTATACTGGACGAGTGTGTTGCCAACATGTTCATTGGTGGTCTCAGGCTGCCTCTGCACTCTTCGACAATAGTTCGGGTTGAAGATGAACTTTCAGAGATATCTTTCATTGACCAGGTTCTAAAGGTGTCATATAGGGTTCGACAGTCCACTATGATGTGGCTCCTCCCTTCGTGGAAGGCACAATAGTCTCGGATCTAGGTCCTCTCGAGTTCAGTGGGAGAGGTCTGGTCGGGCGCTGACGCAAGGCCAGTCTTTGATGGCGTTGAAAGTATGATCGATGGGTACCCTAAATAGAATGAGGTCGGGTTCTGCTTTAATTTCCTTGCTGGATTCATAGCACGCCTGGCAGGCTTATAGACTGCAGAGGAATTATGACTCAGATTCATCCTCGGAGGGAACTAAGGCTTTAGTTTTTAACCTTGGGCCCTTGTCTCGAGGTATGACTGGAGGTAGCCCGAGTTGCCTCTTCAACAGGGGACAAGAATATTTCTCATTTTGGTGATGTTGTTTTTCACCAGATGTTTGTAGAAGAGGTTGGTGACTTGCAGTCCACTGATGAAGGCGACATTGGCTATGTCCTCATTACAGTTATATACCAATGCCATCTGGCTTTGAAAGTAGATGACGTAATTCTTCAGGCTCTCCCCAGATTTCATCTTGACCATGATGAGATGGTTGTTGTTCCCCTAGAAATCCCTCCAAGAAGTAAACTGGCTGTAGAATGCATCGGTCACATCATGAAAATTCTGGAGTGAGTTCTTCGGGAGCTAGAAAAATTATTAGTAAGCGACTTCCTTGGGACTGGATGGGAATACTCCATAGAGGAAAAGGATCATCATGAGCGTAGACCGTCATTTTGTCCTGATACTTACGGAGAAGTAGGAGTGGGTCTGAGCTCCCCAAGTAGTGGTCGAAGGTCGGCATCACGAACTTCTTCGGGAAATGAAATATGTTGATTTCCCCCGATAGTGGTGAGTCAGAGGGTCTCAGGCCGCTGTACTCCATCTCTTTTTGAAACTGCTGGCTCGTTTGGTTGAGCCACTTCTAGACCAAATCTGCGATGTCCTCTATGCAAGGAGACTTCAGAGTTCGAGAGCTTTGAGCCCCTGGAAGCCTCTGTTGGCCCGAGGTTACAATCACTGGGGTTTTGAGTTTTGATGATTACAAAACATATATAGTTATTTGTACTAATTATGTTTTAGTGTTTAAGTGTGTTTCAGGGTTCTATGGATTCAAGATTTCTTCTTCCCTAAAGGAAGGTATTTTTGACTCAAGATTGATTCATTTCGGGTTCAAGGATTCAAGCTATTTTAACATCGCATATGGAGGAGCCCATTTGAAGACATTGTAGTCACCTAGAACCTTTGTAAGAATTAGTTTGTTAAAGAATTTGGTTATGATAAGTTGGCTCAAGAAAACACACACACACTTTCATTTTTTAAAATACGGTTTTTGTTTTGGTTAATTGATTTAGGTGCATGTCTTGATGGTTATACATGACTCAAATTATTTTATATTTTTCATCTTATTTATATCATGTATACCAACCCGTATAGCATGCTACTTAATCATATAGCCTTACAAAATTATTTTGAAAATTTTTCAAAGTTCAAAATTTTTCCTATAAAATTCCTTTTTCAGGCCCAACGGTCGACCGGGCGGTCGATCGGATCTAGTTCAGGTCTAATCGGTCGACCGCACCAGTCGATCGGGGCTTGTGGTCTTGGCGTGCACGTTTGTGCACGTCTGCCAGTCAACCGGACCGGTCGACCGACTGAGAGACCCTTGCTCTCGGGTTTTGTCGGTCGACCGGGCCAGTCGACTGACAGAACAAAGAGATCTTTTTTGTTTAGTCTCCGGTCAACCGACCGGTCGACCGAGTCCAACGGCTAGTTTGCCAATGGACTGTCGGTCGACCGAGCCGGTCGGCCGACAGCCTCCAGCAGCCCCAACGGCTAGTTTTCTGAGTTTTGATCATTAGATTTGATTGTGACGTTTTAGTCAGCTATCTCTGAAACTTTGGGGGCTATTTTCTGACCTATTAAACTAGTTATAATGATGATTAGATCTCCTCTAATCCCTATAAATAGATGGCATTGGTCACTTGTGAAAATCAAGAAAAATACCCATTGTTTTGTGTTTCAAAATGAGAAGAAAAGTTTTTTAAAGCCCTCAATTCTAAAGTGCATTCTTGGTCTAAGTTTTTCAGTTGTTTTAAAGATTTTTTTACTCTTTTCAACTGAATTTTTCTCACTACAATTCTTGAGCCAAAAATCATTCCATTCTATAAGGAGTTGTAAGAGAGAAGTTTGTGGTCTTTTGATCACCTTGTTACTTGTTGTTCTTTGTGTTGAGATCCCTCTTGTGAAGAGGATTGGATTGATGGGAGTTTGGTACTCCGGTCTTGTGTAGACCTCTTGTAATTTCCTCAGTGGATATAGTGGAAATCCTTCACAGTGGTGAAGGCGGGGACGTAGAGCGATGGCTCGAACCTCGAAACAAATTCCTTGTGTTTGCGAATGGTTTCCTTATTGTTTTTCATTGCTTTACATTTATATCTTGTGATACTTCTTGCTTGCACTCTATTATTGCATCCATTTCATTACTTGCATTTTCCGGTCTTTACTCATCTCAACAAGAAAGCAATTACGCGCCTCAACTCATAATCTAGAGGAATCAAAGAGGAGAAGTTCTAGAGCCCTTCACGGGGAATTCGGCTTCAATTTCTTGTTTTGAGTGACCGATTGCATCACTCTTTCATACTTGTTTAAAAAGATCATTAAATTAGCATTAACACCAATTCATCCCCCCTCTAGGTATTTTCAATTGGTATCAGATCTTTGGTCTCTAGGCTCTTGGCTTAACAACCTTAGAGAGATCCTATATTGCTAATCACTTTATTCATTTTTCATCCTCATACACCTAGTAAAAATGGTCAAAGGAATTAAGACCCCACCCAAGTTTTGTTGGCCCGAAGGCCCATCACTCTAGTTTTGATGATGATCAACTCATGTAGTTATAGTACTAATGATCTTGTGCTTAATTAGTGACAGATTTATGATCAAGATCTTAGTAGGTGCATAGCTTCAACAAAGGATTTGAAGTCAAGTTTTGGAGCTAGCACGGTTTGATCCAAGAACCATTGGATCGTATTTGGACCAAGTCAAGAAGATGAGAAGGCTTCAAGTGAAGACTTCAAGAAGATGAAGACTTGTGTCTAAATTTGTTTTATAAGATTTTGTGTTTAGTTAAAATGTAAAGGATAGAATAGTTGGTAGATTGCTCAAGTATACATATACACACACACTCTTGATTTAGTTTGTTTTAGAAAAGATTTTTCTCTTTGACAAAATATCATTTTGATTTTTGGTATTCAAGTATTATGTTTTAACCAAAACCATATTTAGAGCTTAATGTCAAAAACATAGATATTTCACCATGTTTGTGTAGTGGATCATATCCATACACCATATGCTTTCAAAGTTGTTTAAATATCTTGTTTTTGTATTTGGAGATGTTTTGAAAAAACAAAGTTTGGAAAAATAAGTTTTGGAAAATACAGTTTTCATTTGAGCCAATATTTCCAACTTACAAAAATAGTCCAAATCATTTGTAACATGCCTTGATTTTGTGCAAGCATGTTTGTTTATCAAAGTATATTGGTAAAACTATTTTTGTAGATTTTCTGTGATTTTATGGGATTTTATTTGAATAAAAAAGACCAAGTTTTTAATCCCTAACATTTGTTTCCTGGCTTCCCGGGACGGTCGACCGTAGATTGAAGTCGGCCGACCGTCACGGTCGACCAACGTGCACAGACGTGCACGCCAGTTCTGGCAGGAGGTCGATCGACCGACCCAGTCGACCGTCCAGAGAGCTCTGCTCTCTGGAAAGGCCCCGGCCGACCGGACGGTCGACCGGACAGAGAGACTTGCTCTCTATATCCTGGCCTCGGTCGACCGACCGGTCGACCGATGGCACAACGGTCTGAAATATGACCGTTGGCCGATCGACCGGGCGGTCGACCGACAGCTCTGTCAGACCCCAACGGCTAGTTTTTCAGACTCTATAAAATGGGGCATTGGGGGCTGTTTTGATTAAGATTTTTGGAGACTTTTAGAGTCAGTTTTTCTTACACTTTTTAGAGGTTTTTCTCCACAAAATTGACAGCAAATATTTCCTATCAAAAGGAGAGTTTATCAAGAGTGTTAAAAGTGATTCTTTGAGTTTTCCTCCACATTTTCCATCCTTGTTTTTCTCACACAAACACTTGAGCTATCCATTGCTATTCATCCTATAGGAGTTTGTAGTGAGATTGTTTTTAGGTGATCAAAGTGTTGTGATCACCAAAGACTTCTTCTTTGTTCTTTGAGGAGGCGGACAAGTGTGTTCGCGTTGTTTCGAGTTCGGGTGCGAACTTGGTGTTTGAGGTGCGGCCTCGGCGAGCCGATGGGCTTGCGGTGTGTACGGACTAGGGAGTCCGAGAGTTGTAGGTGTTGCGGCACCGAGTGATCCGGTGGGATCGATTATAGTGGAAATCCTTCGTGTGTCGAAGGCGGGGATGTTGAGCAAGTGTGCTCGAACCTCGAAACAAATCCCTTGTGTTTGCGATTGCTCACTCTCTCTCTCTTTATCTCTTGTTTATATCTTGCATGCTATTATTGTGCTTATCCTTACATGCTTGATATTCATATTGTGCTTTATTGATATACATGCTTGGGTTTGTTTGCTAACACTTGTATTTAACCAAGATAGCTAACGCGGCACCTCAACCCTTATCTAGGGGAATCTAGAGGAGTTAGTTCAGAGCCCTTCACGGGGAATTCAGCTACACTCTTGTATTATATGTGGTGTTTAGTTTAAGAATTTTAGTTTAGGTCATAATAGTTTTTACTTCCGCATTATTTGTTCATTAAGTGACCATTAGATTAGCCATCACCTATTCAATCCCCCTCTAGGTGATCTTTCAATTGGTATCAGAGCCAAGTGCTCTGAATTTGGGTATTACAACCTAGAGTTAAAGATCCTCATTTTTAGGCTAATCACAATATTTGTACACACACCATGGACTTCATGTCACCACCCATATTTGACATTCTTAACATCCAAACTTGGAAGGTTAAGATGTCTTTGTACCTCAAAGCCCTAAGCATTCATGTTTACCTTGCCATCACTAATGATTCATATTGTTTAAATGGCAAGAATTTTGAGGCTAATGCAAAAGCCCTAAATGCTTTAAGGTCAACCCTAAATGATGATTATTTATCTAGGGTTTCTAATGTTGATTCGGCTTTTGTAGCTTGGAACATCATCACCTCCCTTGGCGAAAAGGATCTATATTATGCCGGGAGCGATTCGGATGTTGGAAGTGACGTCTCCAACAAGTGCTATATGGTCCAAGGGGATAACCCCCTTGAGGTAACTACCGAATCCGAGGTAGATGAAAATGACATGTCATATGATGAGCTTACTTCATTTTGTCAACTACTCCTTGAAAAATATGACATGATTAAGAAAAATAATAAAATTTGAAAAAGGATTTTGATTGCATGCTTAAAGAAAATGATTCATTTAGAACTAAGGTTGCATGCTTAGAAAAGAAAAAGAAGATTTGAAAAATGAGAATGTTTCCTTGATGTCCAAATTAAATAATCTTTGTTAAGGAAACACATCTTTGAAAAATAAATTGTTTTGGTGGAAAAACAAAAGGAAATTGCTTTTCAAGAAAACACTACTTTGAAAAGAAAAAATTTTTAAAAAAGAAAAAGAAAAAGTTTCTAAAAGGAAAAAGACTTTTGATCATGCTTTACATACCACCACCACTATTGATCAAAATGAAGTTAAATTTTTGAAAAAGAAAATTGATTGTTTGAGCTCTACTTTGAGCACATGTGCATTTAACCACACTGGTTTGGAGTCTATGTTTTCAAAGAAACTAGCTCCACATTCTTATGCACATCATCATGCATATGCTTATGTTGCACGCCACGATCATACTCATACACATAAGCATCCTAAGGTGTACAAATGTGTTGGCCCAAAGGCCCATCACTCTAGTTTTGATGATGATCAACTCATGAAGTTATGTTTACTAATGATCTTGTGTTTAATTAGTGACAGATTCATTATCAAGATCTTAGTAGGTGCATAGCTCAACAAAGGATAAAATGTCAAGATTTGGAGCTAACACGGTGTGATCCAAGGAGCTTTTGGATCAAGCTTGGACCAAGTCAAGAAGATGAGAAGCCTTCAAGTGAAGACTTCAAGAAGATGAAGACTTGTGTCTAGGTATAAGATTTTATTTTTGTTTTAGTTAAAAATGTAAAGGATAGATAGTTGGTGGGTTGCTCAAGTACATTTACACACACACACTCTTGATTTAATTTGTTTTAGAAAGAATTTTAACCAAAATTCAAATATGTATTCAAGTGAAGATTTCAAGTGTTTTGTTGATTTTGGTATTTTCATGTATACATATCTTTTATCCAAAATCAAGTTTAGAGCTTAATGACAAAAACATAGATATTTCATTATGATTGTGTAATGGATCATATCCATACACACTATGCCTTAAAAGTATATCTTGTTTTTGTATTTGATAAAGATTTGGAAAATATGTTTTGGAAAAACAAAGTTTAGAAAACATGTTTGGAAAATACAAGTTTTCATTTGAACAAATATTTCCAAGTTACAAAATAGTCCAATCTTTTATAACATGCCTTGATTTTGTGCAAGCATGTTTGTATATCAAAGTATATTGGTTAAACTATTTTGTAGATTTTTATGTATTTTATTGGATTTTATTTAAGCCAAAAGACCATGTTTTAAATCCCAGAAAACTGTTTTAGGCTTCGTATAAGTCGACCAGTGACCTTTAATAGTCGACTAATACAGGAGTCGGCCGACCGGACCGGTCGACCGACGTGCACAAACGTGCACGCCTTTGTGTACTGGTGGACGGTCGACCGTGCCGGTCGACCGCTCCAGAGAGCAGTGCTCTCTGGAAAGTTCGGTCGACCGCACCGGTCGACCGTGGCTCCAACGGTCAGAAATCCGACCGTTGGCGGTCGACCGGCAGTTCTGACAGATCCCAACGGCTAGTTTTTGACAGCCTATATATTTGGGGGTTTGTGGACTGTTTTCAAAAAGATTTGGAGAAGTTTTTAGAGCTAGTTTTTCTCACTCTTTTCAGAAGTTTTTCTCCACAAAATAGAGAGCAAATATTTCCTATATAAAGGAAAGTTTTACCAAGAGTGTTAAAAGAGAATTTCTTGAGTTTTCCTCCACCATCTCTTTCCTAGTTTTTCTCACACAAACACTTGAGCATCCATTGACTATTCATTCTATAGGAGTGTTGTAGTGAGAGTGCTTTAGGTGATCAAAGTGTTGTGATCACCAAAGATCTTTTCTTTGTTCTTTGAGGAGAAGGGCAAGTGTGCTCGTCGTTGTTTTGAGTTCGGGTGCGGACTCGGTTGTTTGAGGTACGGCCTCGGCGAGCCGGTGGGCTTGCGGTGTGTACGAGACTAGGGAGTCCGAGGGCTTGTAGGTGTTGCGGCACCGAGGAGAGATCCATTGGGATCTTGCATAGTGGAAATCCTTCGTGTGTCGAAGGCGGGGATGTAGAACAAGTGTGCTCGAACCTCGAAACATACCCTTGTGTTTGCGATTGCTACTCTCTCTCTCTCTCTCTCTCTCTCTCTCTCTCTCTTGTCTCTTGTTATATCTTGCATGTTATTTATTGTGTTCATCTTTATATGCATGATATATTCCTTGTGCTCATATTGATATACTTGCGTGGGATTGTTGCTAACACTTGTATTCAACCAGAGAGCCAACGCGGCACCTCAACCCATTCAAGGGGAATCTAGAGGAGTTTGTCCAGAGCCCTTGAAAAACACCTAGAGGGGGGGTGAATAGGTGTTATTACTAATCTAACAATCTTTTAACACTAAGATGAATGAATGATGCAACGATCTCTCAAAACAAGACTAAGAGCCGAATACCCCATGAGAGGTTCTGAACTCCTTCCTCCCAATTCCCCTTGAATGGGTTAGAGGTGCGCAATGCAACCTTGTTGTATGAGATATGATCGATCAAGGCAAAGTATGATGGATGAATAGTAAGATGCACACAATATATCACAAGTATCACAAGCTTGAAGTAATAGCACAAAGAAAGAAACAAGATCACAAGCAAGTAATTGAAAGTAATATAGTGCAATAGAAATTTAAAGCAAGAATGGACACAAGGCAATCGCAAACACAAGATGTTTGTTTCGAGGTTCGAGCCACCGCTCTACTCCCCGCCTTCACCTCCGTGAAGGGTTTCCACTATCCACCGAGGACGATTACAATGGCCTACCGAAGACCCGAGCACCGAGCTCCACAACTTACAAAACCTCTACCGAAGAGGTGTCTCCACAAGATGAAGAAGATCACAAGTCACCAAAGTGATCACAACTTGATCACTTAAACTCTTTTACAATGTCTCACTCTTTTACAATTTCCTTATAGAATGAGTAAAGGAATTTTGGCTCTATGGAGTGTAGTGAGAAAAAAAAACTCAGTTGTGAATTGATATTAGCTAACAATCACAACTGAAAACTAGCTCAAGAAAGTATTGGAAATGAAGAGCTTAAAACACTTTTCTTCTCTTTTGAAAAACTTGAAAAACTTAAGGCTTTATCTTGGCTTTTTGTAAGAGAGTCTTCTCCTCTATTTATAGGGAGAGAAATGGGTTTAAAACATTTTATTTAGACCTTATTTGCTCTGAAAACAAACTGAAAAACCCTGTAAAAGTCTGCCAAAAAGCAGATCAAAAAACAGATTTCAGAATTGCACAAAAGAGGAAAGAGCCGTTGGGCTGTTGCAGGCTTGGCGGTCGACCGGGCCGGTCGATCGCCAGCTCAGCTGGCGAAGAGCCGTTGGCTCCGGTCGACCGGTCGGGTCAACCGTCCCAAAAGACAGAGCACAGCTCTCTTCTGCGGTCGATCGGACCGGTCGACCCAGAAAACCCGAGAGTGGCTGCTTACAGTCGGTCGACCCATGCGGTCGACCGACAAACGTGCACAAACGTGCACGTCCTGGGACTGGCGCCGGTCGACCGGGCCGGTCGGCCGGTCAGCCTGAAACAGGAAAAATCAGTATTTTTTTGAGATATAAAAAATTTGTAAAATAGTTTTTTGGTTTGAACAAACTTAAGTAACATGCTAGTAGGAGTATATAAACATGATCTAAACATGATATTTATTTTGTAAAACTTAGGGTCATGTAAATATCTACTAAGGCATGAAACCAATTTTAAAAATGAAAACTTAAATACAAGACTCACATTTTAACAAAACCAAAATTTGTGTGTGTGTATCCTAGAGCCAATATCCAACACTCAAACTTTAACATTCTATTCTTACATTGGTTCTAAGTACTACAAGCTCTTCAAGGGGGCTTTTCACCATCAAGGTCTTCAACACTTGAGTCTTGAGCCCACTTTGAGTTGACTTGAGTCCAAAACACTTTCTTTTAGGGTGTAAACCTTTTAGTAGAGTTAGAACCCTGAAACACACTTAAACAATAAACAATATTAGTACAAATAACTAATATGTTTTGTAATCATCAAAACACACTAAACAAGGTGATTGTAACCTTGGGCCAACAATCTCCCCCTTTTTGATGATGACAAAACATATAGGTTATTTAAACAAAAATGGAAGAGGAGCTTGGAAAGCTCCCCCTCAAATAATGCTATGTATCAAAAATGTCAATGAAGAGCTAAATACATAAGGCATTGAAAACACATAGTTTTGTCAAAAACTCAAATGCATAAAAATATACACAATAAACAAACAAAAAAAACAAACAAAACAACAAACAAACTCATACTTTTTCTCCCCCTTTTGTCATACATCAAAAAGGGTTAAACAAACAAAACAAAAGAAAATTTTCTTTAAGAATCCATAATGCAAACATTCAAATCACCACAAATAAATAAAAATCTAGCATAATCTAGAGGTTTAGTAAAAATATCGGCAAGTTGAAAATCGGTAGAAACATAATCAATATTAATATCACCTTTCTCATAATGATCTCTAAGAAAGTGATACCTAATGTCAAAGTGTTTGGTTTTACTATGTTGATTTGCATTCTTTGTCATGTGAATAGTACTCGTATTATCACAAAATATTTTAACATGATCAAAGTGTAAATCATAGTCAAGGAGAGTATGTTTCATCCAAAGAACTTGTGCACAACAAGCTCCGGCCGCAACATACTCCGCCTCGGCGGTTGAAAGGGCTACCGAATTTTGCTTTTTGGAAGACCAAGATACAAGACAATTACCTAGGAATTGACATGTTCCACTTGTGCTCTTTCTATCTACCCTAAACCCGCATAGTCGGCATCCGAAAAACTCGTCATTGAAAATTGGCCGGTTTTCGGATACCACAAACCCATTTCAATAGTGCCCTTAAGGTATCTAATTATGCGTTTAACCGCAATTATGTGAGACTCTTTAGGACAAGATTGAAAACATGTACAAAGACAAACGGAAAACATAATATCCGGCCTACTAGCCGTCAAATACAATAAACTACCTATCAAGCTACGATAAACTTTAATGTCCACACTTTTACCTTGTTCATCCTTGTCAAGCTTAGTAGTTGTTGCCATGGGAGTTTTACTTACTTTAGATCCTTCAAGCCTGAACCTTTTGATGAGTTCCTTTGTGTACTTGGCTTGATTGATGAAGATCCCATCCGTCCTTTGCTTGATTTGGAGTCCAAGGAAATAGTTGAGCTCCCCCATCATAGACATTTCAAATTCATCCTTCATGCATGATTCAAAAGCTTGGCAAAGAGATTCATTAGTAGAACCAAAAATAATGTCATCAACATAAATTTGCACAATAAGAATGTCTTTTTCTACATGTTTTGTAAACAAAGTTGTGTCAATTTTACCTTTCTTAAACCATTTGAAATTAAAAATGATGAAAGTCTTTCATACCAAGCCCTAGGGGCTTGTTTTAAACTATAAAGAGCTTTATCTAATTTAAACACAAAATCCGGATGTGTAGGATCAACAAACCCGGGGGGTTGTTCAACATACACCTCCTCTTCAATAAAACCATTTAGAAAAGCACTTTTAACATCCATTTGAAACAATTTAAAATCTTTATATGAGGCAAATGCTAGTGTCATCCGTATGGCTTCAAGCCGTGCTACGGGTGCAAAGGTTTCTTCAAAATCGATTCCTTCGATTTGAGTGTAACCTTGGGCAACTAACCTAGTTTTATTCCTAACAACGTTACCCGATTCATCCAACTTGTTCTTAAAGATCCACTTAGTACCAATTGTTGGTCTATCGTGGGGCCTAGGAACAAGGTGCCAAACTTGGTTGCGCTCAAATTGATTGAGTTCCTCTTGCTTGGCTAGCAACCAATATGAATCGGCCTCGGCTTCGAGGACGTTTTTGGGTTCAACATGAGAAATAAATGCATAATGTCCACAATAATCATGAAGTTTAGAGCGAGTGGTTACCCCTTTTGATACTTCACCTATAACGAGGTCCTTAGGATGATGAGGATTGTATCTCCAACCCTTTGAAAGTTGTTGAGTAGGCTCCACTTCATTTGTTTGATTTTCATTTCCTTGAGCCTCTTCTACTTTAGCTTCACTTCCTTCATCATCCTTTGGCTTGTCTCCCATAGTAGTAGTATCCTCCAAGGTCACTTTCTCCAAGCCTTCATCCAAAGCATCTATTTCTACAACATTCTTAACAAATAAGTTAGATTCTTCAAACTTAACATGTATAGATTCCTCAATAGTCAAAGATGATTTATTGAAGATTCTATAAGCCTTACTTGTATTAGAATACCCAACAAAAATTGCCTCATAAGCTTTAGCATCAAATTTTCCTAAATTATCTTTTGTATTTAAAACAAAACATTTGCATCCAAAACTTTGAAATATGAAACATTTGGTTTTCTAGAAAAGTACATTTCAAAAGAAGTCTTTGAAGTATTTTTACACAAGAAAACACGATTTGATATATAGCATGATGTATTTACGGCCTCGGCCCACAGATAATGTGGTAGACCATATTCACTTAGCATTGTCCTAGCCATCTCTTGTAAAGTTCGATTTTTCCGTTCAACTACTCCATTTTGTTGTGGAGTTCTAGGACAAGAAAGTTCATGCTTAATTCCATGTTCTTCACAAAAAATGGTAAAGGGTAGGTTAATGAACTCACCTCCTCTATCACTTCTTATTCTTAAAATTGAAACATCTTTTTCTTTTTCAACTCTTTTCTTAAAATTTTGGAAATATGAAAAAGCTTGATTTTTATGTTCAAGAAAGAAAACCCAAGTAAACCGTGAAAAGTCATCAACCAAAACACATGCAAATCTATTCCCACTTAGACTTTTGGTTTGTGTAGGGCCAAATAGATCCATATGTATTAACTCCAAAGGACGTGATGTCATGATATCCTTAATTGACTTGAAAGAAGACTTAGTTTGTTTCCCAAATTGACATGCGTCACAAACTCTGTCCTTTTCAAAACTCAAACAAGGAATACCTTTCACTATTTCCTTTGTGTTTAACCTAGATATGTGGTCAAATGAAATATGGCCTAATCTTCTATGCCACAACCAAGAGTCGTCATCGAGGGCTTTTAAACAAGTAATATTACAAGACATATTAGACATATCTATCATATAAACATTACTTTCACGAAAACCGGAAACACACAAGTATTAGAAATTCTATCAATTACTTTACAAACTACATGATCAAAAACAACATCAAAACCTTTATCACAAAGTTGACTAACACTCAAGAGGTTATGCTTGAGGCCATTAACTAAAACTATATTCTCAATTAAAGGAGATGTGCCGAGTTTTCCATTACCAATACCGATGATTTTACCCTTGGCATCATCTCCGAAGGTGACGGTGCCACCTTCATGGTATCTTGATAGGGTTGCAAAGTTGTTGATGTCCCAAGTCATGTGCCTTGAGCAACCACTATTAAGATACCACAATCCTCTACGTCTTTGGGCCTTAGATGGTACCTACATCATTTAGCAAAATATTTGACTTTGGTACCCAAATTTTCTTGTGTCCTTGAAAGTTAGTGTTGCGAACCCAAACATTATGATAAGATGCACTTAGTCTATCATAGCAAAAATTGGCTAAGTGTCCTTTCTGCGCACAATGTGAACATGAGAACACTCTTCCATACATGAATGCATGATGTGTGTGTGAAGTGTGAGCATGCTTTGGGGTTTGCCACGATGTAAAGGTTGTGTGGTATGAACATGAGCATGAGCATGGTGAACATTTTTCTTAGGGGCTTGTTTCTTAGGAAACATGGCCTCTATCTTCTTCTTATCAAACTCACAATTTTTTAAAACAGTTCCTAATGAGTCTATTCTTTCTTTAAGCAAAGTAATCTCATTAGAATCAATTTGTGGGGACTTGCCTTTACAAGAAATCTTATACATGTCAAAATCTTTTTGAGTGGAAACAAGAGTGGAAAGTAATTCATCCTTTTCTTTAGAAATAGTAAGGACTTGAAGATTAAGAGATTCATTTTCCTTTTTCATTTTTAAATACTTTTTCTTTAGGAAATCATAATTATGTGATAATTCTACAAAAGCTTCTCCTAATTCATCCATGGAAAGTTCATCATTAGGAGAAGTGGAAGGGGTTACCTTGCTTGTGCTTTCATTAGCCATGAAGCACATGTTGGCGGTATCAATCTCCTTCTCGGATTCGCTCTCGGAATCCCATGTAGCTTTCATTTCCTTCTTCTTGTGAGGCTTCTTTGAGGTGGAGGGCTTCACTTTATCCGGACACTCCGCCACTATGTGTCCCGGTCTTTGGCAATTGAAGCATATAATTTTTTTTCTTCTTTGCCTCCTTGCCATCTCTTTCTTCCTTGGAATTTAGCCTTGTTGTACATCCTCCGGACGTTCTTGACAAGAAGTGAGAGCTCTTCGTCATCTTCTTCTTCATCATCTTCGTCGGAGTGTGATGATTGACTTTTGAAGGTTATTGTTTTCTTCTTGGAAGGAGCCATGTCCTCCCTCACTTTCCTCTCCATCTCATGGGTTTTGAGGTTCCCAATGAGACCAATCAATTCCATCTCTTCCTTGTCATTGAGTTCCTTCAAGGTTGTTACTTTTACTTCCCATGAAGGAGGAAGAGCCCGGATGATCTTTCTAACTCTTTGATCATTATCAATAGCATCACTTAGAGAAGAAAGTCCATTAGTAATCTTTGTAAATCTTGTAACCATATCATCTATGGTTTCATTTTCTTGCATGCAAAAATTCTCATATTGGGACCGAAGAAGGTCAATCTTAGCCCTCTTCACTTGTGAGGTCCCTTCATGTGTAACTAGCAAATGTGTCCAAATTTCATATGCGGACTTGCAATGAATGACTCTAGCTATGTCATCATCATTAAGGGCTTGAAGTAGTGCATAGTGAGCCCTAGCATTGGCATCAAATTCTTTGGTCTCTATTTCGGACCAAGTAGATTCATCACCGGGGGGTGCACTAAAGGGTTTGGTCACGGCCTTTGCAACTCGACTTCCTAGAGATTGCAAGAAAACGGTTATCTTAACCTTCCATATGGGAAAGTTAAGTCCATCAAACTTAGGAGGGGTTTTAATTCCATCGGCCATTTTTACTAAGTGAATATGAATGAAATGATTAACAAAAATTAGGATGTCTCTAAGGTTGTTAAGCCAAATCCTAGAGTCCAAGCTCTGATACCAATTGAAAACACCTAGAGGGGGTGAATAGGTGTTATTGCTAATCTAACAATCTTTTTAACACTAAGATGAATGAATGATGCAACGATCTCTCAAAACAAGACTAAGAGCCGAATACCCCGTGAGAGGTTCTGAACTTCTTCCTCCCAATTCCCCTTGAATGGGTTAGAGGTGCGCATGCAACCTTGTTGTATGAGATATGATCGATCAAGGCAAGTATGATGGATGAATAGTGAGATGCACACAATATATCACAAGTATCACAAGCTTGAAGTAATAGCACAAAGAAAGAAACAAGATCACAAGCAAGTAATTGAAAGTAATATAGTGCAATAGAAATTTAAAGCAAGAATGGACACAAGGCAATCGCAAACACAAGATGTTTGTTTCGAGGTTCGAGCCACCGCTCTACTCCCGCTTTCACCTCCGTGAAGGGTTTCCACTATCCACCGAGGACGATTACAATGGCCTACCGAAGACCCGAGCACCGAGCTCCACAACTTACAAAACCTCTACCGAAGAGGTGTCTCCACAAGATGAAGAAGATCACAAGTCACCAAAGAGATCACAACTTGATCACTTAAACTCTTTTACAATGTCTCACTCTTTTACAATTTCCTTATAGAATGAGTAAAGGAATTTTGGCTCTATGGAGTGTAGTGAGAAAAAAAAAACTCAGTTGTGAATTGATATTAGCTAACAATCACAACTGAAAACTAGCTCAAGAAAGTATTGGAAATGAAGAGCTTAAAACACTTTTCTTCTCTTTTGAAAACTTGAAAAACTTAAGGCTTTATCTTGGCTTTTTGTAAGAGAGTCTTCTCCTCTATTTATAGGGAGAGAATGGGTTTAAAACATTTTATTTAGACCTTATTTGCTCTGAAAACAAACTGGAAAACCCTGTAAAAGTCTGCCAAAAGCAGATCAAAAACAGATTTCAAAATTGCACAAAAGAGGAAAGAGCCGTTGGGCTGTTGCAGGCTTGGCGGTCGACCGGGCCGGTCGACCGCCAGCTCAGCTGGCGAAGAGCCGTTGGCTCCGGTCGACCGGTCGGGTCGACCGTCCCAAAAGACAGAGCATAGCTCTCTTCTGCGGTCGACCGGACCGGTCGACCCAGAAAACCCGAGAGTGGCTGCTTACAGTCGGTCGACCAATGCGGTCGACCGACAGACGTGCACAAACATGCACGTCCTGGGACTGGCGCCGGTCGACCGGGCCGGTCGGCCGGTCAGCCTGAAACAGGAAAAATCAGTATTTTTTTGAGATATAAAAAATTTGTAAAATAGTTTTTGGGTTTGAACAAACTTAAGTAACATGCTAGTAGGAGTATATAAACATGATCTAAACATGATATTTATTTTGTAAAACTTAGGGTCATGTAAATATCTACTATAGGCATGAAACCAATTTTAAAAATGAAAACTTAAATACAAGACTCACATTTTAACAAAACCAAAATTTGTGTGTGTGTGTGTATCCTAGAGCCAATATCCAACACTCAAACTTTAACATTCTATTCTTACATTGGTTCTAAGTACTACAAGCTCTTCAAGGGGGCTTTTCACCATCAAGGTCTTTAACACTTGAGTCTTGAGCCCACTTTGAGTTGACTTGAGTCCAAAACACTTTCTTTTAGGGTGTAAACCTTTTAGTAGAGTTAGAACCCTGAAACACACTTAAACAATAAACAATATTAGTACAAATAACTAATATGTTTTGTAATCATCAAAACACACTAAACAAGGGTGATTGTAACCTGGGCCAACACCCTTCACGGAGAATTCGGCAACACTCTTGTGTTATACATAGTGTTTAGTGTAAAAGTTTTAATTTGGTCATAATTAGTTTTTAGCTTCCGCATTATTTGCATCATTCATCATTAAGTGACCATTAGATTAGCCTTCACCTATTCACCCCCCTCTAGGTGAACCTACAATTGGTATCAGAGCTTGGTACTCTGATTTGGTCTAACAACCTAGAGTAAAAGATCCTTATTTTTAGGCTAATCACCATATTTGTACACACACCATGGACTTCATGTCACCTCCCACTTTTGATATTCTTAACATCCATATATGGAAGGTGAAGATGTCCTTGTACCTTAAAGCCTTAGGTTCCCATGTATATCTTGCCACTACTAATATGCATATTGTTTAGATGGTAAGAATTTTGAGGCTAACTCAAAAGCCCTTAATGCTTTAAAGTCTACCCTAGATGATGTTTATTTATCTAGAGTTTCTAACTTTGTTTCGGCTTTTGTAGTGTGGAATACCCTCATCTCCCTCGGTGAAAATGAACAATACTATGCGGGGAGCGATTCGGACGTTGGAAGCGACACCTCCAACGTGTGCTACACGGTCCAAGGGGATAACCCCCTTGAGGTAACTACCGAATCCGATGATGATGACATGTCATATGATGAGCTCACTTCATTTTGTCAAACTATTCTTGAAAAATATGACAGGCTTAAGAAAGAAAATAAAAATTTGAAAAGAACATTGCTTGCATGCATATAGAACAAGATTCATTTAAATCTAGCATGGCATGCTTAGAAAAAGAAACAAAGATTTGAAAAATGAGAATGTTTCCTTACTTACAAAATTGAATGATTTATGTGAAGGGAACACTACTTTGAAAAATAAGATTGATTTGGTGGAAAAACAAAAGAAGTTGTTTTTCAAGAAAACATTACTTTGAAAAGAAATTTGTTGAAAAGGAAAAGAATTTATTTCTAAAAAGAAAAAGAAAATGATTCTATATCTCACCATACTTTACATGCCACAACTAATGAGATTAAGAATTTGAAAAATAAAATGGATGGTTTGAGTTCACTTTGAACTCTTGTGCTTTTAATCATTCTAAGTTGGAGTCAATGTTTTCAAGAAACAAACTCCACACATTCATGCACATCATCATGCTTATGTTGCACAACATGATCACACACCTACACATAAGCATACTAAGGTGTACATATGTACACATTGTGGCCGCAAAGGCCATTTAGCAAAGTTTTGTTATGATAATATTAATTCTCTAAATTTTGCTAATTATAAAAGATTTTGGGTTCCTTACAAGTCTAACCCCAAAGGACCCAAGCAAAATGGGTACCAAACCCACAATTTGCTTTTGATATAGGTGAGGGCTCTCACAAGACGTGAGAGGATTGGTGCCTTGGTAGTGGATGCAATAGACTTGATGGACATACTTTTGGATGCATCGCTATCAAGGAGCTTTGGTGGAAAGACCACCATATTTGGAGCTTTGGAGTTGGTAACAATTTTTAAACTCCTACTTTTATGCACATGCTTTTAATTTCATATATCATATAGCATGTTCATATTTTTGTGTGCTTCACGTGGTATTTACATGTTTAAATGAAGATTTTATCAAAACTTGCATGTATACATGTACAAATAGTGAATTACAATTGATTCATATATGATTGAACTTCATGCTCATTTGTATCCACTATATGCATATGTATAGACTAGTTTTGATGATTCTCTTTTATACATGTTTTTTACCTTATTTTTATGCTTTACTTCATGTATATGTATTTTTTAATTCAAATCTAATAAATATACATGTATACCCTTGAGTCTCTTGCCTTCATGCAAACATTATTAATAGACTCTTTTAGATTTGGGATATGTATGTGTATTGTTAGGATTGGATTAATCATACATATACCATGGAGATTAGTATTTTGATGAAAATGATTTTTCGTGTTTTTGTTAAAATGTGACTTATGAGCGTCATGACTATTTTCATAAAAATGCTAGTTACATGATCGTTTAACACTCACACTTTTGTTAAAAACATTTTGAGCCTTATAGACCATGAGTGCTTAAATTTTTATGTATCTAGTTATGTTTATGAAAAACATAAGATTTGATATATTTGAAGGATCTTTAACTATTTTTTCAAAAACAATTTATACTAGTTATTTATTCTTCAAATAATTTTTGAGATTGTCACATGATTCTATTTTTTTCTCAAAATTTGATGCTTCATGATTTGAATACTAGTTTATATGTTAGTTTTTTGTCAACACTAGGATTTATACTTGTACATATCGTGGGCCACAATAATCTATTTATATTTGTGCTTGAATGCTTATTTGAACCCATGAAATGTGCTTGTATTGCTTGGTTTTGATGATATATACATTTTTAAACTTGTATTCCCACTTTTTGGATTTGATTTATGAACATGTGTTTTCATTTCATGTATATGTGTATTTTTCCAAACTTTAAGATATACGTGTATACCTCTTGAGTCATTTACCTTTAATACAAATCTATTTGGACTCATTTGTGTTTAAGAGATATGTATGTATACTTATTGTGTTGTCAATACATACATATATCTTGAAATATAAATTTTTTTTATAAAAAAAATATGATTTGATGATTTTGAAGATCTTTAACTAGTTTTTCAAAAATTATCTTAACTAGTTAATTATTCTTCATTTGGTAGTGATTTTCAATGCTAAAATATTTTCAAACCTATTTTTGAAAACCCCTACCTTCTATGGGAGGATGGATGGGCGATTATGCCTTGTATGCTTCATTGAAAATCTTCTATCTTGAGCATATGAAGGGTGGTAGGTTATGAGTTATACACTTAATTTTATTGTTATGTCAATTGGTATCATTGATTCTTTCAATTGGTATCTAAATTGATAATTTTTGTATATACTCATATTTTGTTTCTTATATATGTATGTATCAATTTCACTTTGTATACTCATTTCTCATACATATATATGATTTTCATGTGCTTAACTCACAATTTGCTCACATTTTTAAAAGCACAAAGTTTATGATGAAAAATAAAAAAAAAAATTTCATATGTTTACTATTGGTATCAAAATGCTTCAACTTCATATTTGTTAAATGTCAATTGGTATCAATATGTTTTTTACAATAATAATTATTTTCAATTTGGTATCTTAAAAATTTGTTGGTTTTTACAAAAGCTCTGATACCTTTAAAATTTTTGTTTAAGAAAAATTAATTAAAAAAACCATTTTGTTGATTTGTATTACCCCTTTTGATCTCTTTGTTTATGACAAAAGGGGGAGAAAAATTTGTTTCATTTGATTTTACTTTGAACCCTTTGTTGATGATTGACAAAAGGGGGAGAAGTATTTTACTTTATATGCATGTTTTCATTGCTTAAGGGGGAGAAGTAGTTGTCTTCCATGTTATTTATGCATATAAGTTTTGTTTTGCAAATAGGAGAAAAAGATTTACTTTGTTTCATCTCCATCATTTGCATACATGTTCATGAGCTTCATTGCATATATTTATTATTTTGTGTTATGCATGAGTTAAGGGGGAGCTTCTTTGGAGCTTTACTTTAATCCATGCATATATAACTCCATGAGTTTTGTCATCATCAAAAAGGGGGAGATTGTTGGCCCAAAGGCCCATCACTCTAGTTTTGATGATGATCAACTCATGAAGTTATGTTTACTAATGATCTTGTGTTTAATTAGTGACAGATTCATTATCAAGATCTTAGTAGGTGCATAGCTCAACAAGGATAAATGTCAAGATTTGGAGCTAGTACGGTGTGATCCAAGGAGCTTTTGGATCAAGCTTGGACCAAGTCAAGAAGATGAGAAGCCTTCAAGTGAAGACTTTAAGAAGATGAAGACTTGTGTCTAGGTATAAGATTTTGTTTTTGTTTTAGTTAAAAATGTAAAGGATAGATAGTTGGTGGATTGCTCAAGTACATTTACACACACACACTCTTGATTTAATTTGTTTTAGAAAAGAATTTTAACCAAAATCCAAATATGTATTCAAGTGAAGATTTCAAGTGTTTTGTTGATTTTGGTATTTTCATGTATACATATCTTTTATCCAAAATCAAGTTTAGAGCTTAATGACAAAACATAGATATTTCATTATGATTGTGTAATGGATCATATCCATACACACTATGCCTTAAAAGTATATCTTGTTTTTGTATTTGATAAAGATTTGGAAAAATATGTTTTGAAAAAACAAAGTTTTGAAAACATGTTTTGGAAAATACAAGTTTTCATTTGAACAAATATTTTCAAGTTACAAAATAGTCCAATCTTTTTTAACATGCCTTGATTTTGTGCAAGTATGTTTGTATATCAAAGTATATTGGTTAAACTATTTTTGTAGATTTTTATGTATTTTATGGGATTTTATTTAAGCCAAAAAGACCATATTTTAAATCCCAGAAAACTGTTTTAGGCTACGTATAAGTCGACTAGTGACCTTTAATAGTCGACTAATACAGGAGTCGGCCGACCGGACCGGTCGGACCGACGTGCACAAACGTGCACGCCTTTGTGTACTGGTGGACGGTCGATCGTGCCGGTCGACCGCTCCAGAGAGCAGTGCTCTCTGGAAAGTTCGGCCGACCGCACCGGTCGACCGTGGCTCCAACGGTCAGAAATCCGACCGTTGGCGGTCGACCGGGCCGGTCGACCGGCAGTTCTGACAGATCCCAACGGCTAGTTTTTGACAGCCTATATATTTGGGGTTTGTGGACTGTTTTCAAAAGATTTGGAGAAGTTTTTAGAGCCAGTTTTTCCCACTCTTTTCAGAAGTTTTTCTCCACAAAATAGAGAGCAAATATTTCCTATCTAAAGGAAAGTTTTACCAAGAGTGTTAAAGAGAATTCCTTGAGTTTTCCTCCACCATCTCTTTCCTAGTTTTTCTCACACAAACACTTGAGCATCCATTGACTATTCATTCTATAGGAGTGTTGTTGTGAGAGTGCTTTAGGTGATCAAAGTGTTGTGATCACCAAAGATCTTTTCTTTGTTCTTTGAGGAGACGGGCAAGTGTGCTCGTCGTTGTTTTGAGTTCGGTGTGCGGACTCGGTTGTTTGAGGTGCGGCCTCGGCGAGCCGGTGGGCTTGCGGTGTGTACGGGACTAGGGAGTCCGAGGGCTTGTAGGTGTTGCGGCACCGAGGAGAGATCCATTGGGATCTTGCATAGTGGAAATCCTTCGTGTGTCGAAGGCGGGGATGTAGAGCAAGTGTGCTCGAACCTCGAAACATACCCTTGTGTTTGCGATTGCTATTTTCTCTCTCTCTCTTTGTCTCTTATTATATCTTGCATGTTATTTATTGTATTCATCTTTATATGCATGATATATTCCTTGTGCTCATATTGATATACTTGCGTGGGATTGTTGCTAACACTTGTATTCAACCAAGAGAGCCAACGCGGCACCTCAACCCATTCAAGGGGAATCTAGAGGAGTTTGTCCAGAGCCCTTCACGGGGAATTCGGCAAAACTCTTGTGTTATACATAGTGTTTAGTGTAAAAGTTTTAATTTGGTCATAATTAGTTTTAGCTTCCGCATTATTTGCATCATTCATCATTAAGTGACCATTAGATTAGCCTTCACCTATTCACCCCCCCTCTAGGTGAACCTACAAAATGTACACATTGTGGCCGCAAAGGCCATTTAGCAAAGTTTTGTTATGATAAGATAAATGCTTTAAATTTTGCTAATAAAAATGTTTGGGTGCCTTACAAGCTAACCCCCAAGGGCCCAAAAGAAAATGGGTACCAAAACTCTCACCTTGTGTTTTTGATGTAGGTGAGGGCTCTCACACGACGTGAGAGGAATGGTGCCTTGATGGTGGATGCACATGGACTCGATGGACACACATTTTTGATGCATCTCTATCAAGGAAGTTTTTGGTGGGACAACCACCATGTTTGGAGATTTGGAGTATAGTTCTTATGGTTTGGTAACTATCTCTAAACTCCTAATTTGTTTATTTACATGCTTGTTCATATGTCATATTTTTAGCATGTTCATGTTTTAGGTTTTGTGCTTCATGTGGTGAACTAGTTTAAATGTAGTTTTTATTAAAACTTGGATTTATACATGTACAAGTAGTGAGCAACAAATTGATTCTTATATGTTTGCACTTCATGCTCATTTGTACCCACTATATGCACATGTATAGCCTAGTTTTGATGATTTTCTCATTTACACTTGTTTTGCCAATTTTCATGTTTTACTTCATGTATATGTAATTTTTGTTCAAATCTAATAAATATATATGTATACCCGTGAGTCTCTTGCCTTCATGCAAATACCTTTAATAGACTCGTTTGATGTTTGGGATATATATGCATATTGTTAGATTTAGATTAATCATACATATACCATGAAATTTATTGTTTTAATGAAAAATTAATTTCATGTTTTGTTTGATAAAAATAAAAGATTCATGTTCTTTTTGAGCCTAAATGAATATTTTCATGAAAATGCTATTTACATGATTATTGAACACTCACACTTCATTTGTTTGTCATGACATTGTTTCATGAACACTTTTATGAGCCTTATCGTTTTTGAGTGTCAACTCTTGTGTATTTGGTATGATTCATGAAAACATATGATTTGGTTTCATATTTTTGAAGGATCTTTAACTAGTTTTTCAAAAAAAAATTTAATTTAACTAGTTATTTATTCTTCAACGTTTATGAGATATACACATGATCCTATTATTGTTTCAATTGGTATCATTGAATCATTTCAATTGGTATCAATTTGACTCTATTTTTGTATATACTCATATTTTGTTTTCTTATATATGTATGTATCAATTTCAATTGGTATACTCATTTTTCATACATATATATGAGTTATTTGTACTTGAGTTAAAATTGTTTTACATGTTTAAAGCACAAAGTGGTTTATGATAAGAAATAAAATTTTAAGAAAAATTCTCAAGATTTGTTTTATTGAGAAAATTCAAAATTTTGTTTTATAAGAAAAATCAAAAGATTTTTTATTTGTATTGCCTATATGCAAGGAGAGCTTAACATCTCTTCTACATATAAATTCATGTTGAGTGTATTGTATATTGAGAAGCTTGACAACTCTTCTTTATGTGGTACACGTGTGTAGGGGGAGCTTCACATCTCTTCTTATGCATTACATATTATACGTTATGTGAATTAGGGCTTGGCATCCCTCTTTCCTGTAATGTATATGTGTAGGGAAGTTACTTTACCGGCTTCCTCTTGATGAATGTATATCGCATATAACCTTTTATTGACTTATTTGTTTACACCCCTTATTGGTCTCTTTGTTTTATGACAAAAGGGGGAGAAATTTTGTTGATTGTGTTTTTACCCCTTTGTTGATGATCGACAAAAAGGGGGAGAAAGATTTTGGATTTATATGCATGTTTTGTGAAAAAGGATTGTTTATGCATATATGTTTTGTTTTGCAAATAGGAGAAAAAGAATTTGTTTTGTTTTATACTTGATTAGCATGTTTACTCTTACATTTGCATACATGTTTTTGTGCGTCATTGCATATTTATTTTGTTTATTTGTGATGCATGAGTTAAGGGGGAGCTTCTTTGAAGCTTTACTTTAATCCATGCATATATAAATTCATGAGTTTTGTCATCATCAAAAAGGGGGAGATTGTTGGCCCGAAGGCCCATCACTCTAGTTTTGATGATTATCAACTCATGTAGTTATAGTACTAATGATCTTGTGTTTAATTAGTGACAGATTTATGATCAAGATCTTAGTAGGTGCATAGCTTCAACAAAGGATTTGAAGTCAAGTTTTGGAGCTAGCACGGTTTGATCCAAGAACCATTGGATCGTGTTTGGACCAAGTCAAGAAGATGAGAAAGCTTCAAGTGAAGACTTCAAGAAGATGAAGACTTGTGTCTAGGTTTGTTTTATAAGATTTTGTGTTTAGTTAAAATGTAAAGGATAGAATAGTTGGTGGATTGCTCAAGTATACATATACACACACACTCTTGATTTAGTTTGTTTTAGAAAGATTTTTCTCTTTGACAAAATATCATTTTGGTTTTTGGTATTCAAGTATTATGTTTTAACCAAAATCATGTTTAGAGCTTAATGTCAAAAACATAGATATTTCACCATGTTTGTGTAGTGGATCATATCCATACACCATATGCATTCAAAGTTGTTTAAATATCTTATTTTTGTATTTGGAGATGTTTTGGAAAACAAAGTTTGGAAAATAAGTTTTGGAAAATACAGTTTTCATTTGAGCCAATATTTTCAACTTACAAAAATAGTCCAAATCATTTGTAACATGCCTTGATTTTGTGCAAGCATGTTTGTTTATCAAGTATATTGGTAAAACTATTTTTGTAGATTTTTTGTGATTTTATGGGATTTTATTTGAATCAAAAAGACCAAGTTTTTAATCCCTAACATTTGTTTCCTGGCTTCAGCCGGTCGACCGGAACGGTCGACCACAGATTGAAGTCGGCCGACTGTCACGGTCGACCGACGTGCACAGACGTGCACGCCAGTTCTGGCAGGAGGCCGATCGACCGACCCAGTCGACCGTCCAGAGAGCTCTGCTCTCTGGAAAGGCCCCGCCGACCGGACGGTCGACCGGACAGAGAGACTTGCTCTCTGTATCCTGGCCTCGGTCGACCGACCGGTCGACCGATGGCACAACGGTCTGAAATATGACCGTTGGCCGGTCGACCAGGCGGTCGACCGACAGCTCCGTCAGACCCCAACGGCTAGTTTTCCAGACTCTATAAAATGGGGCATTTGGCGGTTGTTTTAATTAAGATTTTTGGAGACTTTTAGAGCCAGTTTTTCCTACACTTTTCAGAGGTTTTTCTCCACAAAATTGAGAGCAAATATTTCCTATCAAAAGGAGAGTTTATCAAGAGTGTTAGAAGTGATTCTTTGAGTTTTCCTCCACATTTTCCATCCTTGTTTTTCTCACACAAACACTTGAGCTATCCATTGCTATTCATCCTATAGGAGTTTGTAGTGAGATTGTTTTTAGGTGATCAAAGTGTTGTGATCACCAAAGACTTCTTCTTTGTTCTTTGAGGAGGCGGACAAGTGTGTTCGCGTTGTTTCGAGTTCGGGTGCGAACTTGGTGTTTGAGGTGCGGCCTCGGCGAGCCGATGGGCTTGCGGTGTGTACGGACTAGGGAGTCCGAGAGTTGTAGGTGTTGCGGCACCGAGTGATCCGGTGGGATCGATTATAGTGGAAATCCTTCGTGTGTCGAAGGCGGGGATGTAGAGCAAGTGTGCTCGAACCTCGAAACAAATCCCTTATGTTTGCGATTGCTCACTCTCTCTCTCTCTTTATCTCTTATTTATATCTTGCATGCTATTATTGTGCTTATCCTTACATGCTTGATATTCATATTGTGCTTTATTGATATACATGTTTGGGTTTGTTTGCTAACACTTGTATTTAACCAAGAGAGCCAACGCGGCACCTCAACCCTTATCTAGGGGAATCTAGAGGAGTTAGTCCAGAGCCCTTCACGGGAATTCGGCTATACTCTTATGTTATACGTGGTGTTTAGTTTAAGAATTTTAGTTTAGGTCATAATAGTTTTTACTTCCGCATTATTTGTTCATTAAGTGACCATTAGATTAGCCATCACCTATTCACCCCCCTCTAGATGATCTTTCAAGTTTGATGGCCTTAACTTTCCCATATGGAAGGTTAAGATGATCGTGTTTTTGCAATCCTTAGGAAGCCAGGTTGTAAAGGCGATGACCAAACCATTTAGTGCACCCCTTGGTGATGAGGACACTTGGTCCGATATTGCTACGAAGGAGTTTGATGCTAATGCTAGGGCACACTATGCCTTGCTTCAAGCTCTTAATGACGATGATCTTTCAAGAGTCATTCATTGCAAATCCGCACATGAGATTTGGACTCACTTACTTGTCACTCATGAGGGGACTTCACAAGTAAAGAGGGCAAAAGTAGACCTTCTTCATTCCCAATATGAAAATTTTTCTATGCAAGAGAATGAAACCATAGATGATATGGTTACTAAATTTACAAGATTACTAATGGACTTTCTTCTTTAGATGATGCTATTGACAACGACCAAAGGTGAGGAAGATCATCCGTGCACTCCCTTCATCTTGGGAAGTCAAGGCTACAACTTTGAAGGAGCTCAATGACAAGAAGAAATGGAGCTTATCGTCTCATTGGGAATCTCAAGACCCTGAGATGGAAAGAAAAGCAAGAGAAGAGATGGCTCCTCCCAAGAAGAAATCTATTACCTTCAGAGTTCTTTCACCTACTCCGATGACGATGATGAAGAAGAGGATTGAAATCACCTAGAGGGGGGTGAATAGGTGATAATGCTAATCAATGCACAAATAAAAATGTTATGATGCAACGATCACTCAAAACAAGACTAGAAGCCGAATACCCCGTGAAGGGCTCTGAACTCCTTCCTCGTGATTCCTCTAGATAAGAGTTTGAGGTGCGTATTGCAATCATGTTGTATGAATATTTGATCGACAATATGAATATGAAACAAGTGAATATTGCAATGAATATAAAGCAAGTAAATGAAGCAATGAATATAAAGCAGGAATTAAAGCAAGTAAACCAAACGCAAACACAGAGAATTTTTCCGAGGTTCAAGCACCCAGCTCTACGTCCCCGCCTTCACCCAGAAGGATTTCCAACCACTATAACTTCACAAAGAGTTACAATCACACCGGAGTAACCAACTCCTCAATCACGAATACAAGTATCTCTTGGTGATCAAAAGACTGTTGGCCCAAGGTTACAATCACCCTTGTTTTAGTGTATTTTGATGATTACAAAACATATTAGTTATTTGTACTAATAACATTTGTTGTTTTAGTGTGTTTTCAGATTTCTATTCATACTAGAAGTCTTCTCTCACAAATACAAGGTTTTGGACTCAAGTCAACTCCAATTGGGCTCAAGAAGCAAAAATTGAAGATCAAGTGGAGATAGCCCATCTTGAAGCATTGCCTTGAAGTCTTTTAGAGTTTGTAAGTTTAGAATGTTAAAGTTTGAATATAAGAAATTTGGCTCTAGGATTTGCACACACACTTGTTTCATGTATTTCCTATGTTTTGAAAATAGTTATTGAAAATGGTTATTTCTAAGTTTTATGCCTTAGTTTATATATACATGTACCAAAGCTTTATATCCTGAAAAACTTGTTTAAAACATGTGTATAAACTATTTTCTGCATAATACTTAGCTATATGAATTTTTAAAATAGTTTTAACAAAATTCCATCTTCAAAACAGTCCAGTTTTTCAGTTTCAGGCAACATCGGTCGACCGGCCGGTCGACCGGCGATGTGCCTGGACATGCACTGTTTGTGCATGTCCGTCGGTCGACCGGACCGGTCGACCGACGGAGAGCATTCTGCTCTCGGGAATTTTCGGTCGACCGGACCGGTCGACCGGAAGAAGGAAACTGTGTTTCCTCCTTTTGGGTCGGTCGACCGGACCGGTCGACCGGGAGCCAACGGCTACTTCCAGCTGGGCTGGCGGTCGACCGGACCGTCGACCGCCAAGCCTGCAACTTAGCAACGGCTCTTTCCTCTTTGGGATTTTCTGAAAATCTGTTTTCTTTTTCTGCTTTAACAGATTTTTGGAGAGTTGTTGGGGTGCTTTTGCAGGTTGAATTAGGTGAAAAGAAAATGTTTTTAACTTATTTTCAACCCTATAAATAGAGGAGAAGTCTCTCCTTCATATTATTTAGAAAATCCTCAAGTTTTGGTGTTTTCAAAAGAGAAAAGAAAATTTGTTTAAAGCTTTCAATTCCTACTCTTTTAAGTCTGATTTTTCAGTTGTGTTTGATTACTCATATCACTCTACAACTGAAGTTTTCTCACCACACTTCATAGAGCCAAAAATCCTATACTCATTCTATAGTGAAGTTGTAATTGAAGTGAGAGTGTTTGTAAAAGAGTTTGAGAAAAGTGTAGTGATCTTGTTGTGATCACTTGGTTCTTGTAATCCTTTCCTTGTGGAGCAACCTCTTCGGTAGAGGTCCTTTGTACTTGGTGGAGCTCGGTGCTCGGTCTTCGGTAGACCAAATTGTAAAGGCATCCTCGTGGATAGTGGAAACCCTTCACGGAGGTGAAGGCGGGGACTAGAGCAAGTGTGCTCGAACCTCGAAACAAATCATCTTGTTTGCGATTGCCTTTGCGTTATTCTTGCTTTACATTTCTCTTGCTTTATATTGTCTTGAATTATTTGCTTGAGAACTAACCCTCTACTTGTGCAATCTTGTCTTGTTTACTTTACTTGCTATACTTGTTGGGTTACATTGTGTGCATCTCATTTCTCATCATCATACTTGGCATTGATCGATCACACCTCAATACAACACGGTTGCATTGCGCACCTCTAACCCATATCTAGGGGAATTGGAGGAAGGAGTTCAGAACCTCGCAAGGGGTATTCGGCTCTTAGTCGTGTTTGAGAGATCGTTGCATCACTCATTTAATTAAAAGTTTAAAAAAGATCATTAGATTAGCATTCACACCTATTCACCCCCCCCCCCTCTAGGTGTTTTTCAATTGGTATCAGAGCTTGGACTCTAGGATTTGGTTTAACCACCTTAGAGAAGATCCTAATTTGCTAATCATTTCATTCATATTCATATAGTAAAAATGGCCGATGGAATTAAAACCCCTCCTAAGTTTGATGGACTTAACTTTCCCATATGGAAAGTTAAGATGACCGTGTTTTTGCAATCTCTAGTAGCCGAGTTGCAAAGGCCGTGACTAAGTCCTTTAGTGTACCCCCCGGTGACGAATCCACTTGGTCCGAAATAGAGACTAAGGAATTCGATGCCAATGCCAAAGCTCACTATGCACTTCTTCAAGCCCTAAATGATGATGACATAACTAGGGTTATACATTGCAAATCCGCATTTGAGATTTGGTCACACTTGATAGTCACTCATGAGGGGACCTCACAAGTAAAGAAGGCTAAGATTGCCTTCTTCGGTCTCAATATGAAACATTTAGCATGCAAGACAATGAAACCATAGATGATATGGTTACAAGATTTACCAAGATTACTAATGGACTCTCTTCTTTAGGTGAAGATATCAACAATGATCAAAGAGTAAGGAAGATCATCCGGGCTCTTCCTCCTTCATGGGAGTTAAAGCTACAACCTTGAAGGAACTCAATGACAATGAAGAGATGGAGCTCATAGGTCTCATTGGGAACCTCAAAACCCATGAGATGGAAAGAAAGCAAGGGAGGATATGGCTCCCTCCAAAAAGAAGACTATCGCCTTCAAGAGTCAAGCTACACACTCCGATGAAGATGATGAAGAAGAAGATGATGAGGAGCTCTCACTCCTTGTTAGAATGTCCGGAGGATGTACAACAAGGCGAAGTACCAAGGTAGAAGGAGATGGCAAGGAGGCAAAGAAGAAAGGAAGATTGTGTGCTTCAATTGCCAAAGACCGGGACACATTGTGGCGGAGTGTCCGGAAAAAGCAAAGCCTTCCACTTCAAAGAAGCCTTACAAGAAGAAGGCTATGAAGGCAACTTGGGATTCGGAGACCGAACCCGAGGAAGAAATAGACACCGCCAACATGTGCTTCATGGCTAATGAAGGCACAAGCAAGGTAACCTCTTCCCCTTCTCATGATAATGAACTTTCTATGGATGTGTTAGAAGAGGCTTTTGTTGAGTTGTCACAAACTATGATTTCTTAAAGAAAAAGTATATTAAAATGAAAAAGGAAAATGAATCTTTAAGTCTTCAAGTTTTTACTCTTACAAAAGAAAAGGATGAGTTGGTTTCCACTTTGGCCACTACCAAAATGATTTTGAAAAATATAAGATCTCTTGCAAAGGTAAGGCCCCACTAATTGATTCAAATGAAGTTTCTATGCTTAAGGAAAGATTAGACTCATTAAGTGTTATTTTGAAAGATTGTGAGTTTAACAAGAAGAAAATTGAGGCTATGTTTCCTAAGAAACAAGCCCCAAAGAAAAATGCTCATGCTCATGTTCATGTTCATGCTACACAACCTAAACAACATGGCAAAACCCCAAAACATGCTCACACTACACATCATGCTTTCATGTATAGAAAAGTGTACTCATGTTCACATTGTGGGCGGAAAGGACACTTAGCTAATTTTTGTTATGATAGACTAAGTGCATCACATCATAATGTTTGGGTTCGTAACACTAACTTTCAAGGACCCAAGAAAGTTTGGGTACCAAAGTCAACAATTGTTTTAAATGATGTAGGTACTTTCCAAAGCCCAACGACGTAGAGGTTTGTGGTATCTTGATAGCGGTTGCTCAAGGCACATGACTTGGGACATCAACAACTTTGCAACCCTATCAAGATATCATGAAGGTGGCACCGTCACCTTCGGAGATGACGCCAAGGGTAAAATCATCGGTATTGGTAATGTAAAACTTGGCACCTCTCCTTTAATTGAAAATGTAGTTTTAGTTGATGGCCTCAAGCATAATCTCTTGAGTGTTAGTCAACTTTGTGATAAAGGCTTTGATGTTGTTTTTGATAATGTTGCTTGTAAAGTTATTGATAGAATTTCTAATGTTTGTGTATTTTCCGGTTTTCGTGAAAGTAATGTTTATATGATTGATATGTTAAATATGTCTTGTAATATTACTTGTTTGAAAGCCCTCGATGATGACTCTTGGTTGTGGCATAGGAGATTAGGGCATATTTCTTTTGATCACATTTCTAGGTTAAACACAAAGGAAATGGTGAAAGGTATTCCTTGTTTGAATTTTGAAAAGGACCGAGTTTGTGACGCATGTCAATTTGGGAAACAAACTAAGTCTTCTTTCAAGTCAATTAAGGATATCATGACATCACGTCCTTTGGAGTTAATCCATATGGATCTTTTTGGCCCTACACAAACCAAAAGTTTAAGTGGGAATAGATTTGCTTATGTTTTGGTTGATGATTTTTCAAGATTTACTTGGTTTTCTTTCTTGAACATAAAAGCCAAGCATTTTCGTATTTCCAAATTTTTAAGAAAAGTTGAAAAAGAAAAAGATGTTTCGATTTTGAGAATAAGAAGTGATAGAGGAGGTGAATTCATTAACCAACCCTTTACCACTTTTTGTGATGAATATGGAATAAAGCATGAACTTTCTTGTCCTAGAACTCCACAACAAAATGGAGTAGTTGAACGGAAAAATAGAACATTACAAGAGATGGCTAGGACAATGCTAAGTGAATATGGTCTACCACATTATTTGTGGGCCGAGGCCGTAAATACATCATGCTACATATCAAATCGTGTTTTCTTGTGTAAAAATACAACTAAAACTTCTTTTGAAATGTATTTTTCTAGAAAACCTAATGTTTCCTATTTTAAAGTTTTTGGTTGCAAATGCTTTGTTTTAAACACAAAAGATTTTTTAGGAAAATTTGATCCTAAATCTTATGAGGCTATTTTTGTAGGTTACTCAAACACTAGTAAAGCTTATAGAGTTTTCATTAGATCATCTTTGACTATTGAAGAGTCTATTCATGTTAAGTTTGAGGAATCTAACAAGTTTGTTAAGAATGTTGTAGAAATAGATGCTTTGCATGAAGGCTTGGAGAAAGTCACCTTGGAGGATGCTTCTACCATGGGAGACAAGCCAAAGGATGATGATGGAAGTGAAGCCAAAGTGGAAGAGGCCCAAGGAAATGAACATCAAACAAATGAGGTGGAGCCTACTCAACCACTACCTAAGGATTGGAGATTCAATCCTCATCATCCCAAGGACCTCGTCATAGGTGAAGTATCAAAAGGGGTAACTACTCGCTCTAAAATTCAAGATTATTGTGGCCACTTTGCATTTATTTCACACATAGAACCCAAAAATGTGCTCGAAGCCGAGGCCGATTCATATTGGTTGCTAGCCATGCAAGAGGAGCTCAATCAATTTGAGCGCAACCAAGTTTGGCACCTTGTTCCTAGGCCCCACGATAGACCAACAATTGGTACTAAGTGGATCTTTAAGAATAAGTTGGATGAATCGGGTAATGTAGTTAGAAACAAGGCTAGGTTAGTTGCCCAAGGTTACACTCAAATCGAAGGGATCGATTTTGAAGAAACCTTTGCACCCGTAGCACGGCTTGAAGCCATACGGATGACACTAGCATTTGCCTCATATAAAGATTTCAAATTATTTCAAATGGATGTTAAAAGTGCTTTTCTAAATGGATTTATTGAAGAGGAGGTGTATGTTGAACAACCCCCCGGGTTTGTTGATCCTACACATCCGGATTTTGTTTTTAAATTAGATAAAGCTCTTTATGGTTTAAAACAAGCCCCTAGGGCTTAGTATGAAAGACTTTCCTCATTTTGATTTCAAATGGTTTTAAGAAAGGTAAAATTGATACAACTTTGTTTACAAAATATGTAGAAAATGACATTCTTATTGTGCAAATTTATGTAGATGATATTATTTTTGGTTCTACTAATGAATCTCTTTGCAAAGCTTTTGAGTCATGCATGAAGGATGAATTTGAAATGTCTATGATGGGGGAGCTCAACTATTTCCTTGGACTCCAAATCAAGCAAAGGAAGGATGGGATCTTCATCAATCAAGCCAAGTACACAAGGAACTAATCAAAAGGTTTGGGCTTGAAGGATCAAGAGTAAGCAAAACTCCCATGGCAACAACTACAAAGCTTGACAAGGATGAACAAGGTAAAAGTGTAGACATTAAATTATACCGTAGCATGATTGGTAGCTTGCTTTATTTGACGGCTAGTAGGCCGATATTATGTTTTCCGTTTGTCTTTGTGCACGTTTTCAATCTTGTCCTAAAGAATCTCACATAATTGCGGTTAACGCATAATTAGATACCTTAAGGGCACTATTGAAATGGGTTTGTGGTATCCTAAAACCGGATTATTTGAAATGAAGAGTTTTTCGGATGCCGACTATGCGGGTTGTAGGGTAGATAGGAAGAGCACAAGTGGAACATGTCAATTCTTAGGTAATTGTCTTGTATCTTGGTCTTCCAAAAAGCAAAATTCGGTAGCCCTATCAACCGCCGAGGCGGAGTATGTTGCGGCCGGAGCTTGTTGTGCACAAGTTCTTTGGATGAAACATACTCTCCTTGACTATGATTTACACTTTGATCATGTTAAAATATTTTGTGATAATACTAGTACTATTCACATGACAAAGAATGCAAATCAACATAGTAAACCAAACACATTGACATTAGGTATCACTTTCTTAGAGATCATTATGAGAAAGGTGATATTGTTATTGAATATGTTTCTACCGATTTTTCAACTTGCCGATATTTTACTAAACCTTTAGATTATGCTAGATTTTCGTTTATTTGTGGTGAGTTGAATGTTTGTATTATAGATTCTTAAATTAAAATTTTGTTTTAACCCTTTTTGATGTATGACAAAAAGGGGAGAATAAGTTTGTTGAGATATTTGGATATTTGGAAAATAAGTGTTTAAGTTTAAACATTCTTAGTTTGATACTATTTTGAGTTTCATTTCATGAAGAACAAAAACTATTTTGTTTGTTAAATGCTTTATGTATGCTTACATAGCTTTTCATATTCATGATAAAACATAGCATTGTTTGAGGGGAGCTTTCCAAGCTTTTTCCTCCTTTATTTGTTTCAATAACTTATATGTTTTGTCATCATCAAAAAGGGGGAGATTGTTGGCCCAAGGTTACAATCACCCTTGTTTAGTGTATTTTGATGATTACAAAACATATTAGTTATTTGTACTAATAACATTTGTTGTTTTAGTGTGTTTTCAGATTTCTATTCATACTAGAAGTCTTCTCTCACAAATACAAGGTTTTGGACTCAAGTCACTCCAATTGGGCTCAAGATGCAAAAATTGAAGATCAAGTGGAGATAGCCCATCTTGAAGCATTGCCTTGAAGTCTTTTAGAGTTTGTAAGTTTAGAATGTTAAAGTTTGAATATAAGAAATTTGGCTCTAGGATTTGCACACACACTTGTTTCATGTATTTCCTATGTTTTGAAAATAGTTATTGAAAATGGTTATTTCTAAGTTTTATGCCTTAGTTTATATATACATGTACCAAAGCTTTATATCCTGAAAAACTTGTTTAAAACATGTGTATAAACTATTTTCTGCATAATACTTAGCTATATGAATTTTTAAATAGTTTTACAAAAATTCCATCTTCAAACAGTCCAGTTTTTCAGTTTCAGGCAACATCGGTCGACCGGCCCGGTCGACCGGCGATGTGCCTGGACATGCACTGTTTGTGCATGTCCGTCGGTCGACCGACCGTCGACCGACGGAGAGCATTCTGCTCTCGGGAATTTTCGGTCGACCGGACCGGTCGACCGGAAGAAGGAAACTGTGTTTCCTCCTTTTGGGTCGGTCGACTGGACCGGTCGACCGGGAGCCAACGGCTACTTCCAGCTAGGCTGGCGGTCGACCGGACCGGTCGACCGCCAAGCCTGCAACTTAGCAACGGCTCTTTCCTCTTTGGGATTTTCTGAAAATCTGTTTTCTTTTTCTGCTTTAACAGATTTTTGGAGAGTTGTTGGGGTGCTTTTGCAGGTTGAATTAGGTGACAAGAAAATGTTTTTAACTTATTTTCAACCCTATAAATAGAGGAGAAGTCTCTCCTTCATATTATTTAGAAAAATCCTCAAGTTTTGGTGTTTTCAAAAGAGAAAAAAATTTTTTTAAAGCTTTCAATTCCTACTCTTTTAAGTCTGATTTTTCAGTTGTGTTTGATTACTCATATCACTCTACAACTGAAGTTTTCTCACCACACTTCATAGAGCCAAAAATCCTATACTCATTCTATAGTGAAGTTGTAATTGAAGTGAGAGTGTTTGTAAAAGAGTTTGAGAAAAGTGTAGTGATCTTGTTGTGATCACTTGGTTCTTGTAATCCTTTCCTTGTGGAGCAACCTCTTCGGTAGAGGTCCTTTGTACTTGGTGGAGCTCGATGCTCGGTCTTCGGTAGACCAAATTGTAAAGGCATCCTCGGTGGATAGTGAAAACCCTTCACGGAGGTGAAGGCGGGGACTAGAGCAAGTGTTCTCGAACCTCGAAACAAATCATCTTGTTTGCGATTGCCTTTGCGTTATTCTTACTTTACATTTCTCTTGCTTTATATTGTCTTGAATTATTTGCTTGAGAACTAACCCTCTACTTGTGCAATCTTGTCTTGTTTACTTTACTTGCTATACTTGTTGGGTTACATTGTGTGCATCTCATTTCTCATCATCATACTTGGCATTGATCGATCACACCTCAATACAACACGGTTGCATTGCGCACCTCTAACCCATATCTAGGGGAATTGGGAGGAAGGAGTTCAGAACCTCGCAAGGGGTATTCGGCTCTTAGTCGTGTTTTGAGAGATCGTTGCATCACTCATTTAATTAAAAGTTTAAAAAAGATCATTAGATTAGCATTCACACCTCCTCTAGGTGTTTTTCAAAGACCACAAACCCTCTTTTGAAAAATCTTTTTCCCTTACAAAAATCCTATAGAACAATGTGTAGGATTGAAGCTCAAGTATTGTAAGTGGGAAAAGAAAATGAATTTGAAGAGAGTTTAGAATCAAAAACTTCAGAAATGAGAGATTTTTCAGCACAAAAACAGAGAATAAAAACTTCTTTTGAGAACTTTAAACTTGAGTATTTTTGCAAAAGCTTGTTGTGAAAACCAAAACCCTAATCAACCCTATTTATAGGATAGAGCTAGGGATTAACGGGTAAACTAGTATAATAAGTAATTAGGAAGTATTTGACCCAGAAACTAGCCCCTAAGCTCGTTTAGAGACAAAAACACCCATTAAAAACGGTTTTAAAATATAGCCGTTAAGGCAGAAATACAGCCTCGGTCGACCGGCCGGTCGACCGGCCGGTCGACCGGGTTTTCAAAAAATAAAGCCGTTGCAGGCCCACGGTCGACCTCCCGGTCGACCGAAACAAACAAAGAGTTGATGACTTTCAGTCGGCCGAAGGTCGGTCGACGGCGGTCGACCGGGAACGTGCACACATGCACGCACCCAACGGTCAGAAGTCCGGTCGACCGGTTGGTCGACTGATCTAACCTGAAACAGAGCCGGTCGACCGCCCGGTCGACCGCAACAGGTCAAAATTTGAGTTTTGGAAAAGGATTTGAAGAGATTTTGATAGTTTTCAAAATATTTTGGATTAAGACTAGGTATAATAAATAAAATGAAGTTTAAAATATATTTAAAAATATTTTGTATATAAGTAAAGGAGAAATGTTTAGAAAAGTCTTGTGCGCAAAAACTTGTGTATAGGAATTTGAGCTTCGAACTTATTCACTATTCTTTAACAAACTATAAAGCTAAAAACGAAACTAATGAAGTCTCTGAGCCACAATGAAGTCCTGAGCCATGCAATGTCATGCTAGAGCCTTCTCTTCTATGAACACTCCTCTAGCGCCATTTGCCTTATTAGCTCCATAAACCTAGGAAACCTTGCAATAGCTAAGCAATGGCCATCATAAATAGTACTAACCTGAAACTCATCTTAAACAAAATTATTAGTACCATATAGCTTCTATGTGTTTGTTATCATCAAAACTTAAACAAATGGAGAGTGTAACCTTTTGGGCCAACAATCTCCCCCTTTTTGATGATGACAAAACATAGGCTATATCAAAAAAGATATAAAGAGAGAGGTAAAACTCCCCCTCAAATTATGCTATATTAAACAAGTAAAAGCAATTTGAATTGCAAAAACCATAAAAACAAATAATTTGAATTTGAAATAGCAAGCAAAAAACCATCAAAAACCATGAGACATAAAACACTTGCAAAACCATATAAACTCATGTTTTAGAACTCATATACAAGAACTCATCATACCCATATTTCTTCCCCTTTTTGTCATACATCAAAAAGGGATAAATAAACAAAGAAAAAACATTTTATTCAATAACACAAACATTAAGTTCACCACATATAAAGGAAAATCTATTAAAATCAAGTGGTTTAGTGAAAATATCAGCAAGTTGCAAATCCGAAGAAACATAATCAATATCTATATCACCTTTCTCAAAATGATCTCTAAGAAAGTGATATCTAATCTCAATGTGCTTGGTCTTACTATGTTGATTTGCATTCTTAGTCATACGAATAGTACTAGTATTATCACAAAATATTTTATATGATCATAATGTAAATCATAATCAAGGAGAGTATGTTTCATCCAAAGGACTTGTGCACAACAAGCCCCCGCCGCAACATACTCCGCCTCGGCGGTTGAGAGGGCTACCGAATTTTGTTTCTTAGAGGACCATGAAACAAGACAATTACCAAGAAATTGACATGTTCCACTAGTACTCTTTCTATCCACTCTACAACCCGCATAGTCGGCATCCGAAAAACTAGTCATTGAAAAATCTTCGGTTTTCGGATACCAAAGACCCATTCCAATAGTGCCCTTAATATAACGAATGATGTGTTTTACCGCAATAAGATGAGACTCTTTAGGACACGATTGGAATCTAGTACAAAGACACACTAAACATGATATCCGGCCTACTAGCCGTTAAATACAACAAACTACCAATCATGCTTCTATATAACTTAATATCAACACATTTACTTTGGTCATCCTTATCAAGCTTGGTGGTAGCTGCCATGGGAGTGTTGCAAATTTTCGAACCTTCAAGTCCAAATTTCTTTATGAGTTCCTTTGAGTACTTGGCTTGACATATGAATATCCCATCCCACATTTGCTTGATTTGGAGTCCAAAAAAGAAATTTAATTCACCCATTAAAGATATCTCAAATTCACGTTGCATACACTTTTCAAACTCCTTGCAAAGAAACTCATTAGTAGAACCAAAAATTATATCATCAACATAAATTTGCACTATAAGAATGTCACTATCAACATGCTTAGAAAATAATGTTGTGTCTACTTTGCCTTTAACAAAATCATTTGAAAGAAGAAAACTAGAAAGCCTTTCATACCAAGCTCTAGGAGCTTGCTTTAAACCATACAAAACTTTATCAAGTTTGAAAACAAAGTTAGGATGAACATGATCTACAAAATCGGGAGGTTGTTCAACATAAACTTCCTCATTTATAAAACCATTTAAAAATGCACTTTTTACATCCATTTGAAAAAGTTTAAAATTTTTAAAAGATGCAAAAGCTAGTGTAATCCGTATGGCTTCAAGCCATGCTATGGGTGCAAAGGTCTCCTCAAAGTCGATTCCTTCAACTTGAGTGTAACCTTGGGCCACTAACTTAGCTTTATTCCTAATAACATTTCTGACTCATCCATCTTATTCCTAAAAATCCACTTAGTACCAATTATTGGTCTATCGTGGGGTCTAGGAACAAGGTGCCAAACTTGGTTGCGCTCAAATTAATTGAGCTCTTCTTGCATGGCTAGCAACCAATATGAGTCATCCTCAGCTTCGAGGATATTTTGGGTTCAAAATGAGAAATGAATGCAAAATTACCACACAATTCATGGAGTTTGGAGCGAGTTGTTACCCCTTTAGATACATCACCTAAGATGAGATCCTTTGGATGATTTGTAGCGTATCTCCAATCTTTAGGAAGTGGTTGAGAATTCTCCACTTCAACCTTTTGAACTTCACAAATGGGTTCTTGCTTTTCTTCTTGAATGGGTGAGTCCTTCAAGGATATTTTCTCCATGTCCTCACCTAATGAGTCAAACTCTACAACATTCTCAACAATAACATTAGATTCTTCAAATTTAACATGCATGAATTCTTCAATAGTAAGAGTGGATTTATTGAATACTCTATAAGCTTTGCTAGTGCTAGAATATCCAACAAATATAGCTCATAGGCCTTAGCATCAAATTTACCCAAGTTATCTTTAGTATTCAAAACAAAATACTTGCATCCAAAAACTTTAAAGTATGAAACATTTGGTTTTTTTAAATGATAAATTTCAAAAGAAGTTTTGAAAGTATTTTTACACAAATAAATACGATTTGATATGTAGCATGCAGTGTTTACGGCCTCGGCCCATAAACATTGAGGGAGCACATATTCACTTATCATAGTCCTAGCCATTTCTTGAAGAGTTCTATTCTTCCTTTTACTACTCCATTTGTTGTGGAGTTCTAGGACATGACATTTCATGCTTAATTCCTTTTCATCACAATAAGTCATGAAGAGTTGGTTAACAAACTCACCACCTCTATCACTTCTTATTTCAAAATCAAAAAACCTTTTTCTTTTTCAACCCTTTTTCGAAAAATCTTAAAATGTGAAAAAGTTTGATCTTTGTGTTCTAAAAAGAAAACCCAAGTAAATCGAGAATAATCATTAACTAAAACAAAAAATATCTACTTCCATTTAAGCTTTAGTTTTAGTTGGTCCAAAAAGATCCATGTGAATTAATTCTAATGGCCTAGTTGACATGATATCCTTGATTGGCTTGAAGGAAGACTTGGTTTATTTCCCAAGTTGGCACGCACTACAAATGCGGTCTTTCTCAAACTTCAAGCAAGGAATACCCTTCACCAATTCCTTAGAATTAATTCTAGAAAGATGATCAAAAGATGTATGTCCTAATCTTCAATGTCAAAGCCAAGAAACCTCATCAAAAACATTCAAGCATTTAGTAGAACAATCCAAATTAAGCATGTCAATGATATAGACATTATTATCACGAAAACCGGTGAGAATACAATCATTGGTTTTACAGTCAAAAATTTTGCAAGAAGAATCATCAAACACAACTTTAAGACCACGATCACAAAGTTGACTTATACTAAGCAAGTTATGTTTAAGTCCATCAACGAGAACAACATTTTCTATTAAAGGAGATGCACCAATTTGAATGTTACCTATACCGATGATGGTACCCTTGGAGTCATCTCCGAAGGTGACGGTGCCACCTTCAACGTACCCTGATAGGGTTGTGAAGTTGTTGATATCCCATGTCATATGTCTTGAACAACCACTATCAAGGTACCACCGCTCCTTACGTCTTGGAGCCTTGGTGTGTACCTACATCAAATAATTTAGGACTTGATTTTGGTACCCATATTTTCTTGGGTCCTAAAGTGTTAGTGTCATGAACCCACACAAGATTATTTGTCTTATTTATTTGATAATAGCAAATTTAGCTAAATGGTCATTCCGATCACAATAAGTACATCTATAAACTCTTCCATATTTAAAAGCATAATGAGTGTGTGCTTATGAACATGTGGTTTTGTGGGCATGAGTAGTTTTAATATGAGTGTTATGTGAAGTGTTAACATGATGAGAATTTTTAGCATGGGTTGTTTTATCATTCTTATCATGTGGAGTATGCTTCTTTGAAAAATTTTCCTCTAATTTCTTAGTATTAAAAGCATAATCTTTTAAAACATTTTCAAAATTATTGATTTTAAATTTAACAAGGATAATTCATTTTCATCAATTTTTGAAATTTAGCTTTACAAGCAACTTTATAAGCATCAAATTCTTTTTTAGTTAAAACAAGATTAGAAGAAATTTCTTCCTTTTCTTTTGAAACAATTGCAAGTTGATTTTTAAGCAACTCAATTTCCTTTTTCAATTTAGAACACTCTACCTTTTTATCATCATAACTTTCGAAGAGTTCAATAAAAGCATGATCTAGCATTTCTCTACTTATTTCATTTTCAACATCAAGTGGTTGAGAAGTTACCTTGGGTGTTTGTCATGAAACACATATTTGCTGTGTCGACCTCATCTTCGGATTCACTTTCCGAATCCCAAGTAGCTTTGTATACCTTCTTTTCAACCGGCCGCTTTTGCTTCAAGGAAGAGATCATCTTTTTCTTGAAATCGGGGCAATCGGCCATGATGTGACCGGGTTTCCGACAATTGTAGCATATGATCCTCTTCTCCTCTTTCCCTTCCATTTGTCTTCTACAATTGAGCTTATTCCTGCGGTATATTCTCTTTGCAGTTCTTACAAAGAGAGATAGCTCTTCATCATCTTCTTCATCATCATAGTTGGAAGAGGAAGACTTGAAAGCTTTGGACTTCTTCTTTTGAGGTACTGCTTCTTCTCTTGCCTTCTTCTCATCTCATGAGTCTTTAGGTTTCCAATAAGACTTACGAGATCCATCTCATCTTTATCATTCAACTCCTTTAAGGTAGTAGCCTTGATCTCCATGACGAAGGAAGAGCTCGAATCACTTTGCGCACCTTTTGGTCGTTGCTTATATCATCACCTAGAGAAGAAAGAGCGTTAGTAATCTTAGTAAACTTGGTAATCATAGTATCAATAGACTCATCTTCAAGCATTTTAAAACTTCATATTGGGAACGCAAGAGATCTATTTTAGCTCTCTTGACTTGTGATGTCCCCTCATGAGTGACCAATAAGTATTGCCAAATCTCATAGGCGGATTGGCAATGTATAATCCGTGTTAGATCATCCTCATTCAAGGTGGTGAGAAGGAAATGAGTCTTAAAATTAGCCTCATATTCCTTGGAGGTAAACTCGGACCAAGTGCTCTCCTCACTTTCGGGTCTACTATAAGGTTTGGTCAAGGATTTAGCAACTAAACTACCTAGGGATTGTAGAAAGATAGTCATCCTAACTTTCCAAATGGGGAAATTTAGTCCATCAAATTTAGAAGGGGTCTTAATGTTGTTGGCGATTTTTACTAGTGTATGAATGAAAGTATGCAAATAGTGATTAGCAAATTTTAGGATCTCTCTAATGATGTTAAGCCAAAAACTAGAGTCCTAGCTCTGATACCAATTGAAATCACCTAGACGGGGGGTGAATAGGTGATAATGCTAATCATTGCACAAATAAAAATGTTATGATGCAACGATCACCCAAAACAAGACTAGAAGCCGAATACCCCGTGAAGGGCTCTGAACTCCTTCCTCGTGATTCCTCTAGATAAGAGTTTGAGGTGCGTATTACAATCTTGTTGTATGAATATTTGATCGACAATATGAATATGAAACAAGTGAATATTGCAATGAATATAAAGCAAGTAAATGAAGCAATGAATATAAAGCAAGGAATTAAAGTGAGTAAACCAAACGCAAGCACAGAGAATTTTTTCGAGGTTCGAGCACCCAGCTCTACGTCCCCGCCTTCACCCAGAAGGATTTTCAACCACTATAACTTCACAAAGAGTTACAATCACACCGGAGTAACCAACTCCTCAATCATGAATACAAGTATCTCTTGGTGATCAAAAGACCACAAACCCTTTTTGAAAAATCTTTTTCCCTTACAAAAACCCTATAGAACAATGTGTAGGATTGAAGCTCAAGTATTGTAAGTGGAAAAGAAAATGAATTTGAAGAGAGTTAGAATCAAAAACTTCAGAAATGAGAGATTTTTCAGCACAAAAACAGAGAATGAAAACTTCTTTTGAGAACTTTAAACTTGAGTATTTTGCAAAAGCTTGTTGTGAAAATCATAACCCTAATCAACCTATTTATAGGATAGAGCTAGGGATTAAAGGGTAAACTAGTATAATAAGTAATTAGGAAGTATTTGACCCAGAAACCAGCCCTAAGCTCGTTTAGAGACAAAACACCCCATTAAAAACGTGTTTTAAAATATAGCCGTTAAGGCAGAAATACAGCCTCGGTCGACCGGACGGTCGAACGGGTTTTCAAAAAACAAAGCCGTTGCAGGCCCACGGTCAACCGCCGGTCGACCGAAACAAACAGAGAGTTGATGACTTTCAGTCGGCCGAAGGTCGGTCGACCGAAATGGGGTCCGGTCGGCTCCCGGTCAACCGGGAAACATGCACACATGCACGCACCCAACGGTCAGAAGTCTGGTCGACCGGTCGGTCGACGATCTAACCTGAAATAGAGCCGGTCGACAGCCCGGTCGACCGCAACAGGTCAAAAGTTGAGTTTTGGAAAAGGATTTGAAGAGATTTTGATAGTTTTCAAAAATATTGGATTAAGACTAGGTATAATAAATAAAATGAAGTTTGCGAGTAATAAAATATATTTAAAAATATTTTGTATATAAGTATAGGAGAAATTTTTAGAAAAGTCTTGTGCTCAAAAACTTGTGTATAGGAATTTGAGCTTCAAACTTATTCACTATTTTTAACAAAACTATAAAGCTAAAAACGAAACTAATGAAGTCTCTGAGCCACAATGAAGTCCTGAGCCATACAATGCCATGCTGGAGCCTTCTCTTCTATGAACACTTCCTCTAGCGCCATTGTCTGATTAGCTCCATAAACCTAGGAAACCTTGCAATAGCTAAGCAATGGCCATCATAAATAGTACTAACCTGAAACTCATCTTAAACAAAATATTAGTACCATATAGCTTCTATGTGTTTTGTTATCTCAAAACTTAAACAAATGGAGAGTGTAACCTTTGGGCCAGCAAGGATGATGAAGATCTTTCTCTTATTTAAAGAATGTTCGGAGAATGTACAACAAGGCAAAGTTTCAAAATAGAAGGAGATGGCAAGGTAAAGAAGAGAAGAAATCATTTGCTTTAATTGCCAGAAACTGGTCATATTGTTGCGGAATGCCCAGAAAATAAAAGCAAACCCTCCACCTCCAAGAAGCTATACAAAAAGAAAGCTTTAAAGGCTACTTGGGATTCGGAGAGTGAATCCGATGAGGAAGTCGACACCGCCAACATGTGCTTCATGGCAAATGAAAGCACAAGCAAGGTAACTCACGATATATCTATTGATTGTAAGCTTTCTATAGATGAACTAGGAGAAGATTTTGAAGAACTATCTCATAATTATGATTTTCTCAAAAAGAAATACTTGAAAATGAAAAAGGAAAATGAATCTCTCAATCACAAAGTCTTCACTCTTACAAAAGAAAAGGATGAATTATTTTCTACTCTTGTTTCTACACAAAAGGATTTTGATAACTATAAAATTTCTTGCAAAGATAAATTTTCACAAATTGATGAAAATGAAATTTCTATGCTAAAAGAGAAAATTGATTCATTAGGAATTGTTTTGAAGAAATGTGAATTTGATAAAAATAGACTAGAGGCTATGTTTCCTAAGAAACATTTCCAAAGAAACATTCACATGCTATTCATGCTCATGTTCATAAATCACACCTTTACATCATGCCAAGCACCCTAAACATGCCCACACCCCACACACACATCATGCATTCATGCATGGTAAAATCTTTTCATGCACATATTGTGGCCGTAAAGGTCATTTAGTTAAATTTTGCTATGATAGGATTAATGCATCGCATAATCATGTTTGGGTTCGGGATACTAACTTTCAAGGACCCAAGAAAGTTTGGGTACCAAAGTCAACAAATTTGTTAAATGATGTAGGTACATTCCAAGGCCCAACGACGTAAAGGATTACAGTATCTTGATAGTGGTTGCTCAAGGCACTTGACTTGGGATATCAACAACTTTGCAACCCTATCAAGATACCATGAAGGTGGCACCGTCACCTTCAGAGATGACGTCAAAGGAAAAATCATTGGTATTGGTAATGTTAAACTTGGTACATCTCCTTTAATAGAAAATGTTGTTTTAGTTGATGGCCTCAAGTATAATCTCTTGAGTGTTAGTCAACTTTGTGACAAAGGTTTTGATGTTGTTTTTGAAACCTAGCATGTAGAGTTATTGATAGACAATCCAATGCATGTATATTTCCGAAATTTGTGAAAACAATGTATACATGATTGACATGTCTAATATGCTATGCAATGCTACTTGTTTGAAAGCCTTCGATGATGACTCTGATGATTGTGGCACAGGAGATTAGGTCACATTTCTTTTGACCATCTATCTAGATTAAACAATAAGGAAATGGTGAAAGGTATTCCTTACTTGAACTTTAAAAAGGACCGCATTTGCGATGCGTGCCAACTTGGGAAACAAACCAAGTCCTCTTCAAGTCAATCAAGGATATCATGACATCACGACCCTTGGAGTTGATCCATATGGATTTGTTTGGTCCTACTCAACCAAAAGTCTAAGTCGGAATCGTTTTGCTTTCATTTTAGTTGATGATTTCTCACGTTTTACTTGGGTTTTCTTTTTAGAACACAAAAATCAAGCTTTTCATATTTTCAAGCCATTAAGAAAAGAGTTGAAAAGGAAAAAGATTCTTCTATTTTAAGAATAAGAAGTAATAGAGGTGGTGAATTCAATAACCAACCCTTTACTACTTTTTGTGAAGAACATGGAATTAAGTATGAACTATCTTGTCCTAGAACTCCACAACAAAATGGAGTCGTTGAGAGGAAAAATCGTACATTACAAGAGATGGCTAGGACAATGATAAATGAATATGGCTCCCTCATTATCTATGGGCCAAAGCCGTTAACACATCTTGCTACATATCAAATAGAGTTTTCTTATGCAAAACACTTCAAAAACATCTTTTGAGATCTATTTTTCTAGAAAGCCAAATGTTTCATACTTTAAAGCTTTTGGTTGTAAATGTTTTGTTTTGAATACTAAAGATAATTTAGGTAAATTTGATGCAAAGTCTTATGAAGCAATTTTTATTGGTTATTCTAATACTAGTAAAGCTTATAGAGTTTTCAATAAGTCATCCTTGACTATTGAAGAATCTATACATGTAAAGTTTGAGAAATCTAATGTGTTTGTTAAGAATGTTGTAGAAATAGATTCCCTAAATGAAGACATGGAGAGAACTACTTTAAAGGACTCACCTACTCTTGAAGACATACCAAAGGATGATGAAGGAAATGAAGTTCAAGAAAATGAGGTTCAAGGAAATGAAATTCAAGAAGTTGAAGTGGAGACTACTCAACCACTTCCAAAAGATTGGAGATACAATCCACATCATCCCAAGGACCTTATTATCGGTGAAGTATCAAAAGGGGTAACTACTCGTTCTAAACTTCATGATCTTTGTGGGTACTATGCATTTATTTCTCACTTTGAACCAAAGAACATCCTAGAAGCCGAGGGCGACTCATATTGGTTGCTAGCCATGCAAGAGGAGCTCAATCAATTCGAGCCAACCAAGTTTGGCATCTTGTTCCTAGGCCCACGATAGACCAACAATTGGTACTAAGTGGATCTTTAATAACAAGTTGGATGAGTCAGAAATGTTATTAGGAATAAAGTTAGGTTAGTTGCCCAAGGTTACACTCAAGTCGAAGGTATCGATTTTGAGCAAACCTTTGCACCCGTAGCATGGCTTGAAGCCATACAGATGACACTTACATTTGCTTCTTATAAAGATTTTAAACTTTTTCAAATGGATGTAAAAAGTGCTTTCTTAAATGGATTTATTGAAGAGGAGGTGTATGTTGAACAACCTCCGGGTTTGTTGATCCTACACATCCGGATTTGTTGTCAAACTTGACAAAGCTCTTATGGTTTAAAACAAGCCCCTAGGGCCTGGTATGAAAGACTTTCTTCATTTCTAATTTCTAATGGTTTTAATAAAGAAAAAATAGATACTACTTTGTTTACAAAACATGTTGAAAATGATATACTTATAGTTCAAATATACGTTGATGATATCATATTTGGTTCTACTAATGAAAATCTTTGCAAAGTTTCATGAAGGAGGAATTGAGATGTCTATGATGGACGAGCTTAACTATTTCCTTGGTCTCCAAATCAAGCAAAGGAAGGATGGGATCTTCATCAATCAAGCCAAGTATACGAAGGAACTTATCAAGAGATTTGGGCTTGAAGGGGCTAAGACAAGCAAAACTCCCATGGCTACCACTACAAAGCTTGACAAGAATGAACAAGGTACAAGTGTAGACATTAAACTTTATCGTAGCATGATTGGTAGCTTGTTATATTTAACGGCTAGTAGGTCGGACATTATGTTTGTGTATGTCTTTGTGCTTAATTTCAATCGTGTCCTAAAGAGTCCCATTTGATTGCGGTAAAACGCATTATTAGATACCTTAAGGGCACAATTGAAATGGGTTTGTGGTATCCGAAGACCGGACAATTTTTCATGACGAGTTTTTCGGATGCCGACTATGCGGGTTGTAGAGTGGATAGGAAGAGTACAAGTGGAACATGTCAATTTCTTGGTAATTGTCTTGTTTCATGGTCTTCCAAAAAGCAAAATTCGGTAGCCCTCTCAACTGCCGAGGCGGAGTATGTTGCGGCCGGAGCTTGTTGTGCACAAGTTCTTTGGATGAAACATACTCTCCTTGACTATGATTTGCATTTTGACCATATAAAAATATTTTGTGATAATACTAGTACTATTCATATGACCAAAAATGCAAATCAACATAGTAAGACTAAGCACATTGACATTCGGTATCACTTTCTTCGAGATCATTATGAGAAAGGTGATATTGAAATTGAAATATTTCTACCGATTTTCAACTTGCCGATATTTTTACAAAACCACTAGACTATGCTAGATTTTCTTTTATTTGTGGTGAATTGAATGTTTGTGTTATGGAATCATGAAAATTTTTTAAAGACAATGTTTACCCTTTTTGATGTATGACAAAAAGGGGGAGAAAAAGAAAAGTTAGCTTATTTTGAGTTTTGAGTTATGCCATTTGAGTTTTGAAGAGTTATTTTGAGTTTTGAATTTTAAGTTATAACAAGTTAGTTTTGAGTTTTGAATTATAAAAAGTTAGTTTTGAGTTTTGAGTCTTAAGTTATAACAAGTTAGTTTTAAATTTTGAGTTTTGGATTTTGAGGTATAAAAGGTTAGTTTTTGAATTATGAGTTTTTGAGCAATATGTTTTGAATTCCTATGTCTCTCTTATGCCAAAGTTCTTAGTTTCTACTTTTTATGTATATAGTCATTCATATATATAGCATGATTTGAGGGGGAGCTTCCAAGCTCCTTTCCCATGTTTTTGTTAAATAACTTATATGTTTTGTCATCATCAAAAAGGGGGAGATTGTTGGCCCAAGGTTACAATCACCGGATTTTTGAGTTTTGATGATTACAAAACATGTATAGTTATTTGTACTAATCACGTTTTAGTGTTTAAGTGTGTTTCAGGGTTTTATGGATTCAAGATTTCTTCTTCCCTAAAGGAAGGAATTTTGACTCAAGATTGATTCATTTCGGGTTCAAGGATTCAAATTATTTCAACATCGCATATGGAGGAGCCCATTTGAAGACCTTGTAGTCATCTAGAACCTTTGTAAGAATTAGTTGTTAAAGAATGTGGTTATGATAAGTTGGCTCAAGAAAACACACACACACTTTCATTTTTCAAAATACAGTTTTTATTTTAGTTAATTGATTTAGGTGCATGTCTTGATGGTTATACATGACTCAAATTATTTTTTTATTTTTACATCTTATTTATATCATGTATACCAACCCTTATAGCATGCTACTTAATCATATAGCCTTACAAAATTATTTTGAAATTTTTTCAAAGTTCAAAATTTTCCTATAAAAATCCTGTTTCAGGCCCAACAGTTGACCAGGCGGTCGACGGATCTAGTTCAGGCCTAATCGGTCGACCGCACCGGTCGACCGGGCCTTGTGGGTCTTGGCGTGCACGTTTGTGCACGTCTGCGGTCGAACGGACCGGTCGACCGACTGAAAGACCCTTGCTCTCGGGATTTGTCGGTCGACCGGGCCAGTCGACCGACAGAACAACGAGATCTTTTTGTTCTGTCTCCATTCGACCGACCAGTCGACCGAGTCCAACGGCTAGTTTGCCAATAGACTGCTGGTCGACCGGGCCGGTCGACCGACAGCCGCCAGCAGCCCCAACGGCTAGTTTTCTGAGTTTTGATCATTGGATTTGATTGTGACGTTTTAGTCAGCTATCTCTGAAACTTGGGGGCTATTTCGACCTATTAAACTAGTTATAATGATGATTAGATCTCCTCTAATCCCTATAAATAGATGGCATTGGTCACTTGTGAAAATGAAGAAAAATACCCATTGTTTGTGTTTCAAAAAGAGAAGAAAAGTTTTTCAAAGCCCTCAATTCTAAAGTGCATTCTTGGTCTAAGTTTTTCAGTTATTTTAAGATTTTTTTACTCTTTTCAACTGAATTTTTCTCATTACACTTCTTGAGCCAAAAATCATTCATTCTATAAGGAGTTGTAAGAGAGAAGTTTGTGGTCTTTTTTATCACCTTGTTACTTGTTGTTCTTTGTGTTGAGATCCCTCTTGTGAAGAGGATTGAATGGTGGGAGTTCGGTACTCCGGTCTTGTGTAGACCTGTTGTAATTTCCTCAATGGATATAGTGAAAATCCTTCACGGTGGTGAAGGCGGGGACGTAGAGCGGTGGCTCAAACCTCGAAACAAATTCCTTGTGTTTGCGAATGGTTTCCCTATTGTTTTTCATTGCTTTACATTTATATCTTGTGATACTTCTTGCTTGCACTCTATTATTGCATCCATTTCATTACTTGCATTTTCCGGTCTTTACTCATCTCAACAAGAAAGCAATTACGCGCCTCAACTCTTAATCTAGAGGAATCAAAGATGAGAAGTTCTAGAGCCCTTCACGGGAAATTCGGCTTCATTTCTTATTTTGAGTGACCGATTGCATCATTCTTTCATACTTATTTAAAAAGATCATTAGATTAGCATTAACACCTATTCACCCCCCCCCCCTTTAGGTGTTTTTCAGCCTCATCATCGTTGTAGCCCCCGATCGGTCGCGTTTGAGCTTTCAGTAGAGTGCGCGGATTCTCGGGCACGCTGTGGTGATAAGGGGTATGTGCATTTTCTTTCACGGTAGGGGAAGATTGCGACTTCTGCAGTGTTCCGATTTATTTGAGTAGTCGTGTTTGGACACGGGTCCCTGAGTTTTTTTCACGAGCGTCCACTTCGCGGAGTCGAATCATCTCTGTTTGCTGGTCTTCCGTCTACTTCAGCATAGTGAAAAGTATCTGGAGAAGTTACTCGTTGTTGAGCTAGGCTCAGGTTCGGCGGCCTGCACCCCCCCCCATGGTGATGCGAAGTTTGAATGAGAATCTTCGGCATAAGAGATGTGGATGACGGATAGGTTGGGTCGATGGTCTACGGGCGCAGCGCATCGATAGTTTTCTCCTGTTCTTTCAGAGCAGCAGGTAGCGGTTGTGGTCTGAGTGATATTCTTCCTTGGTGGAATCATATCAGACGTGCGAGGTTATTTAGAGGAAGGGTTAGGGTCTTGGGTGGAGAGAAATCCTCAGTATAGATTCAGAATTGATCTCAATGAAAAAACCAAATACTGTGGGTAATTTCTAATAAATTGATTCACGCACCAAAATAATAGAGTGAGTGTAATCAAATCACAGAAAAGCCAGCGTAAATACAGAGAATTACATGAAAACCCAAATGGAAGAAAACCACGAAGAAAGATTCTACTATAATTATGCGACTAGAATAGCGTTATCTAGTGTATTAGGGTTTCTGGGCTTAATTCCTCGTCCCCTTCTGCATTGGAAGAGATCTATTATTTATACATGTTGTATTGTTGGATGACGCTGTAGAGTTCAGCTCAATTTAAATATGCTTAATCTTTAGTTCAGAGGTGGCTTAGAGCTAAACATCCATGTTTGAATTGATTAAATGAGAGTCCATCTTTATCTGATTTTCTGCGTCCAATTGTGTGATGCGGTTGATCCGTTTATAAGGTATAATTGTCGAGTTCAAATAGGAATTTGGCTTATAGATAGAGATTCTCATAACTAATTCTATCTCTTCCTTCTAACTATATGAACCGCTCGAGAATTGAACCGAATCGGCACTCTCGGTCAGAGCTTCTGGAAGTGGCCACGTGTCGCGTCTGTTTGGTGCTGAATGAACACGTGGCGAGGGAGTCAAAAACTGAACACTACACTCTAAATAATATTTGGCAGAATATGCCAGCTAATACACAATCATTATAGTATATCACCATAATGAAATATATTATCTTCAATACCTTCTTTTCCCTGAAAAATTAACTATTTCTGTTTGTGCAATTGTAGCTAGGAACTATTATAGAAGAAAACGAACGATTCAATAAAATATGGTAATTTAATATTTGTAAACTTGAAAACTAAAGACTATATTTAATTATTGGAAATTTTTATAAGACTGCAAAAGCAATTTCAGAAATTTCAATGACGGACTCATCATTATCCCACAATTTAAAATAAGAAACATGACCATTTTTAAAAACAATCTGTATGTTACAAATACTCTTAACAAAACTATACTTGAGCAAGTTAATAACAGCTGCCCCTCCGAAAATTCGTATATAATATGCAATATACTGCCACTCTAATGTTATATACAAAAGAAAACAATACAACAACAACAACTGAGCCACTTATCTCAAATATTTTGGGTAGGCTACATGAAGCAAAAGAGAATTACACGGATCGGGCACATGGATTAGCTTTCTCCACTCATTCTTATCGAGCAATATGCTTTTATTGAACCTCTATCCTCTATATTGTCTTATCATCTCCATCCATGTTTTCTTCAGTCTCCTCTTCGCTCTTTTAACTTGCCCTCAGTTAATAAGCTTTACATGCCGGACTGACGCATTTGTAGCTCTATAAATTGAAGCAGCTCTATCTGCTGCTGCTGCTGCTATTGTGATTATTTTTTATTTTAGGGGAAAAGTGAGTTATGAGAAAGCATAATTGAAACTGAAACCAACTCCTTCCAAAAGACTTTAGATTGAAGAAACCATTCTCCATCTTTCAGAAAACAGTTGCTAATGGATGGAGCCTACATCATATTGGTTCACTGACAAGGCACCACTTCAAGTTTCCCTGGCCATTTTCAGATAATCATTCAGCGGCAGTTGGATCAGTAGCCATCACTGTCCTTTACAAGGCTTTTAAATTACTCTAAAATTTATATGGTAGGTACTGACAATCACTTCTCTACCTTTTCTCCCTTCAAGTTAAATTCATCTTTGCATTCGGTAGAAAATGATGCATAATGAACTCAAACTTCCAGGTTTCAACTCATTTGATCTTCGATTAAGCACTAACCAAATGCCTCTATATACAGACACTTGCAAGAATTAGAACGTTTTTCCTCTCTGAATTCGGATCTTCTTATCTGTGTTAAAACTAGAAGGTAATCCAAGTCAACAATCTCATGTCATCGTTTATGGACGTTTGTGATTTTAACGGCAAAATAATGCCTTGATAATCTCATTGTCCTGCTTTGGATTGCTAGAATGAGACAATGCAACTAAACTCCAGTGCTGGAAGAAAATTAGTAGCAAATCTGATTTGTATGTACCAACTAAAGTAACAAGGTTGGTGGGATAATAAATCAATTCCAGCTGCAACCTAAAGCAAAAGTACACCCACCAAAATTCCCTTGGCCCTGCAGTTGTAACTGCTCATTGTGTGTAGCTCCCCTCTATACAGCACAGCAGAATCGTGGGTGCTCAAAAATCTGAAGGGCTCAGGGGGAGACAAGGAGAGTGGTTTTCTTTTGATTGTTGGGTTGGTTTCTTGCTTTGACGAGGAGAAAGGCTGCTCATATAAAAAAGACAAAAGCAAAAAAGAGTACTGCTTGTCTCAATGTCTCCTGTGCATCATATATTAAAACTAGTATACCGTTGCTGTTAGTGAGAAGCGAACCGATCGGTCAGAAAGAGGAAGATGAGGGAGAGAAAGAAGAAGGAAAGGTTCGACGTTGCTCTCGCTCTCTTCTCTTTCAGATGAAGACATACGGACACATAAAGTTTCTATATGAGTCTCTCTTCGGTCGGTTTTGACTAGGAGAGCACAACAACTCAAACCTATATTGTAAACAAGCCCAAAATTGAAGATCCAGAAATTTTTAGAATAAGCTTGAATTGCTCAAATATTGAGAAGACTCTTAAATCAGCTGCATTGTGAATTTCGCAGTTAAACCATTCATTTAATATACAAATTACAATCATCCCACATGAAGCTTCATCTAAAGGAATTTCCAAGTGAGAATTTCAATTTCAAAATGCAGTCAAGCCACCACTCTAAATAAAATTACAATATCTCATCCTATTCTATATCAAAACTAAGCTAAAAGGCTTTCTTCCTCCCTGAACTCAACAGCTCAAATAGGAACAGAGCAACAAGCACCCCACGCTACTCTCTAAGTTTAAAAGGCTGAAAGGATAGGAGAGGGAAGAGTTTCCCACACATCAAACACATTCTCCTCACTATGTAAAGCAAACAGTCGATCGCCTCCAATCGAGAAATCACAGATCGAACCGCCAAAACTCCCTCTCAATGTAGAAGTTGGCACCCACTCGGCCCACAGAACACCGAGATGCCATCATTCATCGAAGAGAAGAGCTGCCCGTTATGTGTCGCGAGCTTTGGATAACAGCTCTCCTCATCCTTCATCTTGCTTGCATCAATCTACTCCTCGAACTCCACCTAACTCCTGCCCCATTGCTCCTAATGTCCAAGAACCCCAAGTCAGCGTACTGGTTCACGACACAAATCGAGTGGTTGTCCTCCATTGTGATAGCATGGAGCACTCTTTTCTCCTCGAGGGATTCATCATGGTCCCTGCATCAGACCAAGACCAAACAACCCCTTCTCTCGAAAATCCAGTAGCCCGATGAAACAGTTATCCATTCTCGGGAATAAGTGGCAACCATCAAGCAATTGCCGCCTTTGAGCCATTGAAGCTTGTCGGCCTCCCCCAGAGAGCAACCAGAAGTTTCGTAGAAGAAATCCGACTGCTCTCCTGTAATCTGATCCCACATTCCGATCCCATACTCATTGAACCTCCCTTTACAACTCGCGAAGATCTTGGATTCTTGATTGCTGAAGCTGAGAGCTCGGCAGTGAAGCTCTGAATTGGTTCTCGTGGGCAACTCGGAACCGATGCCTGAGCTCCCCCGTCGAAGATGAAAACAACCCCATACCGCCATCGGCTTTGCCTAATCTTCACGGGCAGTGACAACGATGTTTGGGAATCAATGTAGCCCACGTCGTTGACCTGATAACATAATGGAAATCAACACATAAGAACAATGGAATTCAAAGTTTAAGGAATGAGAGAGGAAAAAAGAGGCTCAAGTAGAAAGATTGGTCAAAGGAGAAAATTCAGAAGAATTTGGAACGAGTCAATACAAGAATGAGAGCTATTAAGGTCCCTATTGTCTAACAAGTTGGTTGAGACAAGACTACAGATGACAGGCATAAATTGTAAATATTCTCCTTGGAAAATCTTCATGTCTCTGAATTTTGAACTTTAACATAGAAAAATTTACAAATTTGCAAAAAAAACCTTTCTAAAGGGCTAAAATTTACCTGCTGATAATCAAGGCTAATGGGCCTGTGCCCTCCAACATCCAATCATAAACATGCACCATGCTCCCATGGGCCACGCAGCAGCCCCCATCGGGCCCGGCCCGCACCGCCGTCC